>CAUYON010112103.1:0-48110 GCA_963573935.1 Arctocebus calabarensis | reverse complement strand
TTGTGCTTCATTTACCTTATCATTCCTTGGGGGAGTTGATCTACTCTGGTTATTCATATTGCCAGAGTTTTTCTGTTGATTCCGCCTCATGTTTATTTTTCACTGTTGCCTATGACCGTCCTCAGAGTTGGGAGGTGTCTCTCCCAGATCAGACCCTGGCAGAATCACTCTGTTGTTACCAGATCTTTATAGGGAGTGACCCTATGTTTCTAATGATTTCTCAAACCCTGCAGGGTGGAGAGCTTAAATCCTTCTCAGCCTGTTTAGAAGACACTTTAAATTGCTAACTTGGGCTAAGCAGAAGCTTTCCCAGGAAAGCGCTGTGGCTGGGATCACTCCTTAAGTGGCTATCCACTTACCCAGTGTGCCAAAACCGGTCTCCCCCTATGCCTCTGAGGGCTAAGGCTCCAAGATGTCTCAGTCCCCCCCTTTAGGCTGCTCAGTCACTAGATTTCTCGCTCCCACCCGATGCCTGTTCTACGACCCTGAGGGTGGAGCTTGCCAGGGCAGTTCTCCCACAATGGCTCCACACAGCCCACCACCAAACACTGGCAGCTTCGTCTGGCTTGGTGGCCCAGTCTGGGGCCCTAGACAACACTTAAAAACCCCCACACTCCTGCCCAAGTTCTCCCAAGGCAGTTCAACTGAGTGCCAAGTCCAAAAGAAACCCAAACAGCTCACAGCGAAGGCCTTTCCAGCCTGCAGTCACAGCCGCTGACATGATCAGACTGAATGAACACACGCAACCACTTTCTAGATCTCCACCACTTTTGCCTTCCTCAGGGTGTCCAGAAGCATCACGCTGTCTCCCTGTGTCCCCAAAGGGAAGTTTCTGGGCAGATCCTGCCTGCCAGAGATGCCTGAAGTCCTCTCTCCCCAGTCTCACTGTGCCCAGCCACAAGGAAGCTGTTACTCGGCCACCATCTTGCCACTCCTCTCAAACTACTGGGATTAAAGGGCCACTACACCTGGCCCCAAGGATTATTTTTAAGGTTAACTAGTGTAATATATGTAAATCATTTAGTTCTGAGCCTGGCATACTCTAATTGCTAAAAACATGCTAGCTATTTTTATTTGCTAACCTCCTTCTGAACTTTTGCAACATATCTCTTGTTATTTGTACTTGCTATATCACTTTGAAATATTACAGGATGTCATTTATCTCATAATGAGCTTCTAGAACATGGGGATGGGTAGAAACCATGCCTGATACTTTTTGTCTTTCTGCATATTGCTGAGATTGGTGCTTTGTAGATACTTAATAAGTGAATTAATTTATTCCTGTGGCTCTCACAAGAGAGGTCTCTGTTATCAGATTTCCTTGATGATTCCATGAAGATCTGAGGCAGGTTTCAGATGATGGATTTGGCAGTTTTTCTACATCAATATTCAAAGAAATCTTGGATTGGGTGGCAGTGGTTTAGATGGAATGAACAGAATAAAAATATATCCCTTAGCACCTGAACCTAAGGTCACACTCCTTCAAGCTCTTGACACTCATTTCTGTTTTCCCTATAAGAAGAATCATAGCAGTGTGAATGTCAAACCAAACTATTAAAAAATTCTGGTTTACCCTGGTTCACAAACACTTGAAGTGCAAATCACAACACCTAAAATTTCAAAAGAACCTAGACCATAACACAAGAGGGCGTAGGGAGTGATAAGGGAGAAACGTGAGAGACGATGGCTAGGAAAGGAGATGTTCAGGCAGAGATCTGAATGACGTGAGAAAAGACGTGCAATCGAGGGGAAGAAGGAACAACATAGGCAGGAGCAACAGCAGAGCAAAGGACCCCAAGCTTCCAATGTCCAGCATGTGAGAGGAACTGCCAAGAAGCCGGTGTGATGGGTCTAATGAGGACAGGGAGGATGATTAGCGATTAGCAAGATGAGGCATTAAGAGGCTAGTGTATGTAGAGCGGCGGTTCTCAATCTGTGCATTGCGATCCCATGGTAACAATGAAAATACATCCTGCATTCAGATATTTACATTACGAATCATAACAGTAGCAAAATTACAGTTTTGAAGTGGCAACGAAAATAATTTTATGATTGGGGGTCACCACAGCTGTATTGAAGGGCCGCAGCCTTAGTAGGCATTAGAAAGGTTGAGAACCACTGATCTAGAGTTTCACAGGCTATGGCAAGGACTTGGATTGTATTGTGAGTGAGGTGGGATGCTTCTGGAGAGCTCTTAGCAGAGGAAAGGAGATCAGATAACAGAGATCTCTCCTGTGGGAGCTGCAGGAATAAATTATTTCATTTATTAATATATTTACTTTACTTTTGTAGCAGATCTCTCAGGCATGATATAATTTAAATCTTTACTTTTATTAAAGATTTCTAAAAGTGGTTCATAAGGGGATAATAAGGAAAGTAGGGAGACCATTCAGGAAGCTCTTAAGTGATTTGAGTG
Source organism: Arctocebus calabarensis (assembly GCA_963573935.1). Lineage (NCBI taxonomy): Eukaryota > Metazoa > Chordata > Mammalia > Primates > Lorisidae > Arctocebus > Arctocebus calabarensis. The sequence continues at coordinate 45,694 of CAUYON010112103.1, read as the reverse complement.
AGTATGGTGGCTTGGTAGAGGTGGAGGTGATGAAAAGTGGTTTATTTTGAAATATATTTGAAGGTAGATTCTACAGGAATTTTGGATAAATTTGGAGTGTTTGAAGTGGTGTAGAAGATAAAAGAGGAGACTTTTATTTTTTCCTGGAGCAACAGATTGAATGAATTCAAATCAATAAAATAAAGAGCACTTGGAAAGGAAAAAGCTTTGGGGGACAACTGTGGAAATCAATCAGTTTTGGATATCTTAAATTTAGATATCCCAGTGGAGATATGAAATACAAAGTTGTACAGAGAAGCCTGAAGATACTGGGAGAAGACACAAAGAATGATGTACAGATTTTGGGATTATCAGGAAAAAAAGTGGTATTTAAAAACATAGAAGTGGCTGAGATCATCTAGGGAGTGAGAGAAAAAGAGAGGAGAGATAAAGCCTCACTCTGGGGACAACAAAGGAGACTGAGAAGTGACAGTGGTGTTGGAAGAAAATGAGAAGAACATTGAGTTTGCCAAAGTCAAGTTAAAAGTCTATTTCGAAGAGGTAGTGATTACGTGTACTAAATGTCTCCAGAAGATCACGCAGGTGAGAACTGACAATTGACTATTGGGATATATGCAAGAATGCCCATAGAAGCAATGTTTATTTTTAGAAAGACATTGTAAGCATCCCAAAGTGTCTATTAACAAGAGAATAGGTACATGTCATAAATTATAGTGTATTTGCACCATGGAATTCTATTCTGCTAAAAAATAAATGAGCTAGAGCAACATGGCTGTATCCCATAAACATGGTAATGAATAAAAGCATGAATGAAAGATGTGTGCAGTTGAACACCACTCATAAAGTTTTAAAGCCAAACAAACCCACATTGGTCAGAGAAATCTATGTAGAAAAATGTAAAGGAATACATGGAAATGAAACATACTAAATTCAGGTTACTAATTAAGAGTAGAGGAAGCAGTTTGGGAGTGATACATAGAGACATTCAAAAGTTGATAATGTTTCACTTTTTAAACTTGATGGTGGGCACAAAGATAATCATTGAATTATTTATACATTTCGTATCATCTAAACATTGCCTAAGAAATTCTAAATAAAAAGACAATAATTGAATTATTTATACATTTTGTATCATCTAAACATTGCCTAAGAAATTCTAAATAAACAAGACAATAATTTAACCATTTAATTTGTCAATGTGGAGGTCATTTGTGGCTTACAACAAAGCAGTTTCAGTGAAATATTTACTGAGCAAGCAGACCGAAGTGGGTTTAATAGAGACAGGGAGAGAGAAGCGAAAATAATGAATAAAAACAACGCTTTAGAGAAGTTCCGTTATAAAAGGGGCAGAAGAATGGAGTGATAGATAGAGGACAACGTGAGGTAAAGGACAGTTTTATTGACAAAGTGACTTCAAATGTGAAGTTTTGCATGATCAAGTAACCTACAAAATTAAAAAAACAATTTATGCTTCATTATGTATCCTAAGCATATAACCTAACCCCTCTTGTTTCCCTGTGGTGTTTCAACATTTGACTTTTTAAGTGCTCATTAGCATCTTCACCAGAGGAGGAAGAACTCAAATCAGTCCCTTCGGATACCGGTAACAATAATTTAGCAAAAGTTTCAGTTTGAAAAAAGTTGGGAGACACTCATTTAAATGAGGTTTAGGATTACTTTGGGATTAATAAAGATAGAGCATTGAGTAAAAATATCACATAGAATGTGTGTAAATTATTTCAGATGTTTTAGAGTTTATGGTTTCTGGAATGCTCAAAATGATGGTTCAAAATGATGTGCAGAAGTCATTTATACCCATCACGTTCAAAAAACATACAAGAAGGTAGACTTGGAGAGATTTTTCATGTAATTGTTATTATACACATAAGATCTATTACCATTTGGGAATGGGAATTGGGTTTTTGTTTTCATTTTTTCCTAGACGTCGGTATGGATTTATAAAGTTCTTTCCCCCTTATTGCCTGGAACCCATTTAGACCAAGGATGACCATTAACAAGGTAATAATTAAAAAAAACCCAAGTATTGTAATTACAATTTACAGAGAATTTATCATGTGTCATGGACTATTCTAGACATTAAGGAAGATGTCATTAAACCCTTCTGACCTCCATGCAAAGTAAGCTTTAGTATCCCCATTTTGTGATGAAGAAACTGAAGTAGAAAGGAGTTCCACAGACAGGAAGTTCTTGAACTGCAATTGGAACCCAGGATGTCTAATTTTAAAATTGGGGTTCTCTCCACTTTTCTGTGCAGCCTCTAGATGGACGTAAGTAGGCCTTGGACACAGAGTCATCTTCAACTCCATCCACGGGACTCCAGTTTCTTACCAAACAGGCCAATCTTCTTGATCCTTGAGGTTTTGTGTTGCCATCATGCACAAGACAGTTTGGATAGCAGCAATCACTGTGAGAAATATCTAAATACATCGGTTAGAAGTTTTGAAGATCTGCAGTGAATTGGGAATATTACTGTGACTGCACATTTTGAGGCCTTTTACTTTGTAGAACATCCTGTGTTTCTAAAACATCCACAGTGACTGTTGTTGTTCTATATTATTTAAATGAGCAAGTGTCCTAGTTTCAGGAGGAAAAGATTTTTTTTTTCATCGAATTTACTGCACATCTGTTTAAAGAACATGGCAACAGAATGCATAAATCTCTAATCAATACATTATAGAACCAGCCAATTTTATGATATTAAAAATGTATGGCCAGACACAATGTGCTGAAAATATGAAATTGCCAAGTGGTGACTTTTTTGCTTTTCTTATAGTGGACTGTTTAGCCCCAAATTAAATCTTGTGCAAAAATATACCAGATAAAAAAGGAGTTAAACTTGGCTCTGAACAATTCAATGATGTTATAAAAATATGTCTGTATAATATGCCAACATTGCAAATACATTTTTATAGCAGTAGAATTTTTGTAGTATCTTAAATAGATTCTGAAACTTTCAAAATTATACATGCCATCACAAATAATGATGTTTTATAGATATTGAATAACATCCTAATATAGAAGAATTTAAAAACTCCTTTAGTATAAAAATCTTCAAATGTTTTATAAGCAACAGGAAAACTTGCTTTGAAAGATTTCTAGTATTAACTGGTATTTTTTTCCTTTTGGGTAAGATCAGCACATCAATGAAGGTCCAGGTGACTTTTATATAAGCAGGTTGATACCTGCAGTGTTCAGAAGAGGGACATCATCATTATCTTCCTTCATGGAATATCACTGTCACCATCACCATCACCACTGCTCTGACATTGAAACTTGTGACTACTTTGTAGCTCCAAGTAACTATTAGGCATCATCCAGACATCATATGATTCTCAATGTGGTCCTATGAGATGATCCTTCCTATCTCCATTATCAGAACCTGAGGTTTGGAAGGTTAATTAATTTCCTTTAGCTCACACAGCCAAGATCTGATCTCTGCCCCTGAGAAGCTGGCATATACATCATGCTTGACAACTTATAGCATTATTTGAGCTGTTGCATTATGGATAGTTCTCACAATGGCCCTGGTATAGATGAATCAGATGAAGCACGGTGGTCAGAAAAGCAGGTGGCTCTGTCAAGGTCACCAGTAGTGGAACTAGGCTTTGGAGATGAGAGATTTCCATCCAACTGCACCGAAAGCTTCACTGTGAGACAAAAGTGCTTTATTGACTGGGCTTGCAATGGAACTTCAGAGGAGATAGGGACGACAGAGATGGGGAGAGAGGGGGTAGAAAGGAATTTGTAGAAAAACCTTTTGTTATTCTCAGAGATTTTCTCTTCCAGCCAGTCTCCATAGCCTTACCCGTGATTCTTAGGAAGAGAGAGACTTCAAGTAGAAACTCCAAATGGTGCTTTCATGCAAACCCTCTGTGAGATGTTGGGACTATCCAGAAGCTCTCTTTTGGGATTATAAATTAGGATCATGTCCTGGGGGTTGGTGGGTGAAGAGAAGTTTTCTCTTTTGAAAAACTGATTCTCTCCCTCCCTCTGTTTTCTCCACAGCAATGGCCCTACAGCCTTCACTTCAAAGACAGCTCAGGAGTCTCCTCCTCCAGTTGGCTTCTTCTGACCATCTTATGTTGGAATAGATGCCTCCTCTCTCAGAGAACGTCTATCATTATCAATACCCTCTTCTATCAATACCCTATCTTTAAACTTGCCTCATAATGTGATCTCCTTTGTAAAGAAAATCTCCAGCAATAGCATTCAACTCTGAGAAACTCTTTTAGCAAGACTCATGTCTTATTTACCATCACATCCTCACATTGTCCGTATCTTTCATGATACATGGCACATAGAAAACTCTTGATTGGGTGGTACCTGTGGCTCAGTGAGTAGAGTGTCGGCCCCATACAATGAGGGTGGCGGGTTTGAACCTGGCTCTGGCCAAACTGCAACAAAAAAATAGCTGGGCATTGTGGCAGGTGCCTGTAGTCCCAGCTACTCAGGAGGCTGAGGCAAGAGAATTGGCTAAGCCCAAGAGCTGGAGGTTGCTGTGATCTGTGACACCATGGTACTCTATCGAGGATGACAAAGTAAAACTCTGTTTCTTAAAAAAATAAACAACAATAAAAAAGAAAACTCTTGATTAATATTCAGAGAATGACTGAGATAGCAGAAGCTGAATTTGGTTAGTATCGTGGGGGAATGAAATGAAGAATGGATTCCAGGGGCATCATTGTAGAGAACTGACAAGAGTTAGCAAATTAACCGTGTGTGCATGTGGGCATAGGTATGTGCACATTTGTGAGTTTAATGGAGGGTAAAAGAGAACTCAAAACCAGCCATCTCTTATTAATGGGTGATATTTACTTCTCTTTACTCATTAGCCTTGAAAAATCTGAGTATCCAACTACTATCCCCATCTTTCTACCAAAACTATTATAAAAAAATTAACATAGGATCTGAATATCAAATTTAAATGGCTGGCATTTCTTTTGAGGCTTCAAAATTGGATTATAGGATTGTCCTGTTGCATTTCCCCTAATTCCAATGTTCCAAGTGAAGACAACGCTAGGAATGAAAATGAGTTCAGGATTATGGCTTAGGTTAAGACACACAGATGTCCAAGAGGCAAATGAAAATGGTAGCCTTGGGTGGAAGATGATATATTCAAATTAATGAAAATCAGGGAAGGAGAGAGAAACAAAAGGAAGCAGCTGGCAAGGTTGTAATGGTAGAACCATCCCTGGAGATTTTCTCTCTTTCCTGTAGGTATTTAGTAGAATTATTGTTGATTTTATTGCTCTCCTTCATACATAAATACCATAGATTTGTTTAGACTTAGTGTTTTAAAGCATAAAGCACAATAGTCTTTATTATCTCTTTTCAACTTCTCAACACTTGTCTAAAATAGGTAGGGGAGGTAATATTCCCAGTTGCAGATGAGAGTTAGACAAGGTGTTTATAATCTCAGTAGGGGCAAAACAGAGATCAGAGGGATTTTTCCAACTTCCAGAAACTGCTCTTTGCCCTGGACCATTTTGCTACTCTTAGATAGTGAGGGACATACCCTAAACAAGAGATTAGGCTTTTTAAAGTGTGCAGTAAGTGTCCTCCTCATTATAGTTTTGAACAACATACTGGGGTTGAAAGTTGTCTAACTATTGTCTATGGTTCTCTGGTCTCTGCAGCTCTTGTCACAGAGAGAAGTCATCTAGTAATCTGCCACTCTGGTGGCATATGGCCATTTGTAATTGAAAGGCTACAGTTTGGCCAAGGGCTTCATAGTTACATTGTTGAGTTCCTTCAGACCCTTGGGTGGATGCCATCTACTCCTGGGGATTTACTTGTTTCTAAATTTGTCAATTAGATATAAAGCATCTAGTATTTGACCATATTTTCTTTGCTTCTAATCCTTTTTTTTTTTTTTTTTTTTTGAGAGACTGAGTCTCACTTTATCACCCTTGGTAGAGTGCTGTGGCATCACAGCTCTCAGCAACCTCCAACTCCTGGGCTTAGGCGATTCTCTTGCCTCAGCCTCCTAAGTAGCTGGGACTACAGGTACCTACCACAACGCTTGGCTATTTTTTTTGTTGCAGTTTGGCCGGGGCTGGGTTTGAACCACCACCCTCAGCATATGAGGTCAACTCCCTACCCACTGAGCCACTGGTGCCACCCTCCTTCTAGTTCATATGTTCCAAAAGACAACTTGAGGCTAAGAAATTTTTTAGCGTATTTGGGTTTATATAGGACCAAGACTAAATTTATTTTGGGTAATGACTCAGAATTTTTATCTGTTGTAGTTTATACCCAGATGGAAAGTGGGGTGAAAAATTCTTTCTTCTACTCCAAAGGTCATGGTTGGGATTGGAGAGCTAGTAGAAATCACAGTAATCTCTTGCACCTGAGTAATATTTACTCCTCTTTACTTATCAGCTCTGGAAAATTTGTTATTCTTATCTATCTACTGAAATTATTATGAAAAAGTCAACAAATAATCTTCTGAATATCAAACTCAAACAGCTAGCATTTCTTTTGTTCTTTTAGAATTTTCTGTGATATTGTTGCAGGAAGATGAGGCCCAATGGAGAGAAAGAACATTCAAAAACCGTGTTTAAAAGAGGAAGGGCTTTATTTCACCTGGTGGAGTGATGGCAGAATACAGTCTAAAATGGCCATGCTTCCCAACTGGTTCAGTCTTCTTTTCATCTCAAGTCAAAAGTTCTGGCCCACGAATACCTTTCTCATTAGTCAGTTTGAATTAAGCTGAGGAAATAGGCTTGGGCTTTTACAGAAGGTGAAGCAAGTATTAGGAAGTTAAGTTTCTACAAATTCCTAACAGCTGAGTCACCACAGAGAGGACCTTAAAGGTGTCCGTGGGGCCTCCTTGAGAAGACCTCTGTTCTCTTAGACCTCATTTTCCCAGGTATCCTGTCTCATTATCTGTCCCATTTTTCAGGCCCAAATCTTAGAATTCATTCTTGATTCTTCTTTCTCTCTTGTTTCTTCAATGTTGATGATGATCACATGGTTTATCTCTTTTAGCTTGTTAAAGCAAAAAGCTAATCATGAGTTGTACTGATTTTAAAATGTTAAACAAATGTTGCAGTCCAAGAATAAATTCTACTTGGTCATGATTATTATCCCTTCTATATTCTGTTGATTTGTTAAGATTTGGTTTAGAAATTTAATGTTTCTCATGTTAATGAGGAATATTGGTCCATAGTTTAGTTTTCTAGTAACATCTTTGTTCATTTTTGGTATCAGGGTAATGTTGGCCTTATAGCCAGAGTTGAGAAGAATTTTCTCCTCTGCTACTTTTGGAAGGGATTTATTTAGAATTGATATTATTTTAATGTTTGTTAGAATTTTCTAGTGGACTATCTGGGATTGAGGTTTTTCTTTGTGAGAAGGTAATTAAGTATAAATTTTTTTTTTTTTTTGTAGAGACAGAGTCTCATTTTATTGCCTTTGGTAGAGTGCTGTGGTGTCACACAGCTCACAGCAACCTCCAATTCCCGGGCTTAGGCGATTCTCTTGCCTCAGCCTCCTGAGTAGCTGGGACTACAGGTGCCCACCACAATGCCTGGCTATTTTTTTGTTGCAGTTTTGGCCGGGGTCAGGTTTGAACCCACCACCCTCGGTATATGGGGCCTGCACCTTACCCACTGAGCCACAGATGCCATCCAACTATAAATTTTTAAGTAGTAATAGCTCATTTAGGTTGCATATTTTCTCTTGAGTGAGATTGATAGTTTGTATCTTTATAAGAGATTTTTAAGAGATTCATCTACTGGGCTGTGATCTATTGAAAGTCAGCCCTTGATGCATGATTTGTAACCAAAAAAAAAAAAAAAGATTTCTCTATTTTATCTAAGTTTTTCAATTTTTAGAATTAAAGTTTTTCATAATATTCCTTTTCCTTTATTATACTTTTAATATTTATATAATCTATAATGACGTCAACGTCTCATACCCACTATTAGTAATTTGCATTTTATTTCTCTTTGTTTTCCTGATCAGTGTTGCTAGAGGTTTATTGATTTTATTGATCTTTTCAAAGAAGCTGGTTTTGCTTTCATTGCCTTTATCTATTGTTTTATATATCATTGATTCACTTTTTGATCTTTATTAATTTCTATCTTCTGCTTACTTTGGGCTTAATTTCCTCTTATTTTTATAATTTATTAGGTTTGGAGTTGAGGACATTGATTTGAGACACTTCATTTTTTCTAATTTAGGTGTATAGTGTTCTACATATCCCCTGAGTATTGGCTTAGCAGCATTCCCCAAATCTGATATGTATGTTTTAATTTTCATTCATTTCAAAATACTTTCTAATTTCCCTTTGAGTTCTTATTTGATTATTTAATATCCAAATGTTTGGGGATATTTTTCATCTATCTTTGTAATTGATTTGTAATTTAATTCCATTGTGATCAGAGTACATACTTTGTACAACTTGAAACTTAAAATTTAATGAGGTTTTTAAAAAATAGCCTTATATACTTCTTTAAATTCAGAAAAATTCAACTTTTGGAGATCAGTTTTATGACAGTCAGTAGGCAAAGCCCTCATTGGCAATGTACATCTTTTCAGGAGTCAGTGTCCATACGGGATGCTCCTTGTAAAACTGTCTTGTAGCTTCTCTTCATCTTCCCAACCCCTCACATCCCTCAACATACACAGAGGACTGTTCAGAGCAACCAGAAGACTCACTTGTCTTATTTGATAGACTGAAAGGGAGGAGTGAGGAATTAGACTAAATACAGAGAAGGAAGGAAGGCAAATAAAGTAGTAATCTAAGGAAGGCTGAAGTGAGGCTGTAAAGAGATATTTTATTTTTCGGCTCATAAACTGACTCTGGAGGCAATACTGAAAATGTTTTGAGCAATGAAAGCATGACTATATGAAAAGTGTAGCCTTGGAGATTACTTTGAATGACAACACTCATTTGGATGTATGAGTTCCAGAGTGTGTTAGAAAAAATTAATCATTATTTTTAGTTAGATGTGTAACTATTTTTGTGCATATTCCAAACTCAGCACAGTACAAGCATGAAGCAATTTTTCTTTCTCAGATCACTGACTTCAACCATATTTTGTCAACTCTAACTTTACTGTCTTATAATGGTACCATGAAACTTTTCCCAGAGTTTTTTGGTTATGTTAAGGTATTAAAGGTTCAGGACAGTCTTACTTAATTTTTCTAGTCCATTTTTAGAATTGACTATGGTCATAGGGATCCAGGGTGAAGAAAAGGCAGGGTCACTTTCCTTTCCTTTTCTCTTTTGTATTTCTTACATCCTTTAGCATGTTGGGGAGAGGGAGAGATTAACAAAGGGACAAGTATCTCAAATTTAACTGTTGCTTACCATCCTGCTTAGCCAACCAGATGGTCTGTGTGTATGAAGATAGTCCCAAGAAATCATATAGAATTTGGGAGAGCCTAGCAGACCAGATGGACATTTGCTTATGTAGTGGTCTTGATGATCTGCACTTGGTTAGAAAGTCAACATTTTAATTTTCATCCACCAGAATCTGTCACATCTTTTCTTATGACAAACAGCAGATGTTTAGTCAAATGAACTGCTACGCCTCTTTCTTCCTTGCTATCTCCCTCCTATTCATTTTTACTTGCTCAAATAGTCATCACATCTGTCACCTAAGCAGATATTTAACAGGGCAAAGAGAGGCCAGTTACATTTTCGCTGGTATCTTCAGTCTCAAAAAATAATTCTCTTAGAGCCCCCACATTGGGCTTGCAGGATGACAAAGACCTAAGTTGAAGGGAATGAGAAAATTATTGTAATCCTTCTACGTCCTACTGTGGTAACAAAACCCCCTAAATTTCAAGAGCTTAGAACAAAGAAAAAGGTCTTAAGTTATTTGTCCATTGCTAGTTGGCAGGGAGGCTCTACTCATTGCTGACATGGAAGTCACCAAAATGGTACTGGACTCTATGTCAGAGGGAAGAGAGAACTTTGGAAGGTCTTATATTGGCAATTTGCCACTTTTTCCTATGGGTGACACCTGGCCCACAACTAGTCACATGATCCTAATTTAAAGGAAGGATCGGCACATACAACTCTACTGATGGCCGAAAGGGAGAAGAATCAGAAATACCTGACTGGCATCACTAACAATTACCATATGTACTCTCCATTCCGTGCTTCTAGCACTCCCCCCTTCCCCTCTTCCTGCTTCTGTTTTTTTCTTTCGCACACTTCCCCAGTTTTCTGCTTATATAGACAGTTGAGAGGTAGAAGTGGCATGCAGGCCGCTGAAGCAATGATTAAGGGATATAGATTCTTATTCCACATATTGTTACACATACACTTATGTCAAATGCATTCATATGCACATTGAATGTCACCTGTTACAGCAAGGTGAAGTTCAAGATTAGTTTTAGGGACAGAAGAACTTGAGTCTGTAGATCTATAATCCATCTCAACACCAAAGATTCCATCAATTAAGTACATTAAAGGACTGTATTTACAGATCCAAAAATACGGTCATATGGCCTAAAAAATTCAAATGTAGTTTTGTGAGTAATGGAGTGGAATAAAGAACTAAAACTGTCTCACATAATCCTTGGGTTTACAGTGTCTTTGACTCCAGCCAAGAAGAAGAGATACAGTTGAAAAGCTCTCTGGTCAAGGTCATTCTTATTTAAACTCCACTAGTATTTTAAATTGCTATTGCCATTGGAACTACCAAATCTACAAGAGAGGCAGAAGCTGGTCAGGGTTCTGGGTTCTTTTAATAGAACTTTTACATTGATAGTATTTCTATATAAGCAAAAAGTGACAGATAACCAGAATTTCATATTATAGTCCTACAATCCTATAAATATCTTTTTCTTCTCTGGGGAAGTATGCCTGACCAAAACATATGAAGCATCGTGACAGGCTGGTAAAAAAGAACAGAGGTGTAAATGTCAGCTGAAACAATGTTCATTTCCTTTTTAAAACAATCATTTGCACAGCTCTTTGAGCTGCTAAACTGAACCTCTTGCAGTTTGAAGTTCATCCAGAAAATCCTTTTGCAAAATATTTGCTGAAACACTGTAATGTAGGAGTTGTAAGGGATTAAGACTGGTTCAGTGGCTCCTCCCCAACCCCTATCTCCCCCAAGCTGACTTCTGCAGCCCAGAAGCTTAAATCTGAATGTCTGAGACTCAGATTCCAAAATCAACATATTGCTCCCTCACTTCCACCCAAAACTAAAATGTTATTGAAATGTCTTACTTCTGACTAAAATTTGCTTAAGTGAGCAGACCATCAGTCTTTCATATAATCCTGTTAGCCTCCAAACATCCCAATAGATCCCCTTTTTAAAAAATTATAAATTGATTGAAAATTTATAATTGGATAAATTCATGGGGTACAAAGTACATGTTCTGATTTATGAGTACAATATGGAATAATTAAATCAAGCTAGGTAACATATCCATCACCTTAAATAAAATATTTTGCAGTGGGAACATTAGGAATTTATACTCTTAGCAATTTTGAAATGTATAATACTCTACTAATAACTGGATTCACCTTGCTGTGCAATAGAATTACAAATAAATTTCTCCTAACAGATTTTGTACCTTGACTATCATCTCCCGATTTACCCCACCCCCGCAGCCTCTCTAACCACCATTTTATTCTGTGTCCATGAGTTCAATTGTTTCAGATTATTCCACATGTAAATGAGAACATGCAGTTTTTGGTTTTTTTTGTGGCTGCTTATTGTATTTAGCACATGTTGTCCAATTCCATGCCTGTTGTTGCAAATAATAGAGTTGCTTTCTTTTTATGACTATACAGTATTCCATTGTGTATATACACCACATTTTCTGCATTTATTCATCCATTTATAGACATTTAGGTTGATTCCATAACTGGGCTGGTGTGAATCATGCTGTGATGAACATGAAAGTGCAGACATCTCTTTGGCAAACTGATTTCAAATCTTTTGGGTAAATACCCAGAAGTAGGCTTGCTGGGTCATATGGTAGTTCTATTCTTAGTTTTTTGAGGAACTTCCATACACTTTTCCATATGACTGTACTAATTTATTCTCCCACCAATAATGTGTAAGAGTTTCCTTTTTGTCACATCCCCCCATTTTTATCCTTTGTCTTTTTGATACTAGCCATTTTTTTTTTTTGAGACAGAGTCTCACTGTATCATCCTCAGTAGAGCTATGGTGTCACAGCTCACAGCAACCTCAAACTCTTGGGCTCAAGTGATTCTCTTGCCTCAGCCTCCCAAGTAACTGGAACTATAAGTACCCGCCACAATGCTCCGCTATTTTTTTTTATTGCAGTTGTCATTGTCGTTTAACAGGCCCAGGCCAGGTTTCGAACCCGTCCCTCTTGGTGTATGTGGCTGGTACCCTAACCACTGAGCATGGGCTCTGAACCCGCTACTAGCCATTTGACAGGTGTAAGGTGATATCTTAATTTTCATTTCCCTAATGATTACTGATAGTGAGCATTTTTTCCATGTATCTGTTGGCCATTTGTAAGTCTTCTTTTGAGAAATGTCTAATTGGGTCTGTGCCCATTTTTTAAATTGTTCTTTTGTAAATGATTGAGTTGTTCAAGCTCTTTGTATTACTTTGAATAATAACTCCTTATCAGATTTATGGGTAGCAAATATTTTCTCCCAGTTCGTAGGTTGTCTCTGCACACTGCTGTTTCCTTTGCTGTACTGTAGCTTTTTAGTTTGATGTAACCCCTTTTGTCTGTTTTTGTTTTCGAATATGTCCCCTTTTGGACTTGGGTGAAAATTTTATCTTTTAGATAAAAAATCTAGGGATTAGACTTGCAAGGTTATGAGGAACATGCATTTAGTTTGTGTAAATAGTGCAAGACTGTTAGCCCTAAAAACAGAATTGGTCTCTATTTCCATCAGCAGTGTGTGGGAATGCCAATGTACCTACATTTCCTCCCTCAACACTTGGTGTTATCCAGTTTTCTAATTCTTGCCAGTCTAATTGATGTAGAGAGAAATCTCGATGTTGTTTTAATTTGCATTTTTCTGACTACTGATGAGTTTGAGTGTCTCTTGGTATGCTTCTCAGGTTTTAGATTTCCTCTTTTAGGAATTGTCTGTTTATATTAGTTGTCCATTTTCATAATAGAGATGCTCTCTTCTTGATGTTAATTTGCAGTTCTTCTCTATCCGAGATATTAATTCCTTGCAGTGTTAAACATTGAAAATATCTGTCTTCTAACTAACTTTGTCCATGGTGCTATTCAATGCACAGAAATATTACATTTTATTGCCATAAAATTTACTGAGTCCTTGTTTTAGTATATACATTTAAAATTTTTACTTGGGAAGTTCTACTCCCCTGAATCACTAAGATATTCTCTTATTTCTTCTATTTGATATTCATTAGGGATCCAGTTATTTTTTTCTACTGAGTTAATTTTTGCAAAAATGACCAAATAATTCTCTCTGTCCCCATTAATTTATACTACCACTTATTGTATATTTTATCCTATAATGTCATGAATCTTTGATTGTCCTTTGGTCTATTTATGTGTTTTTATATTAATATGAGAACTTTTAAAAAATATATCATTCTCTAACAATATTTTGTAGTGCAGGTCCCTTTCATTTAGACTTTTCTTTTAATGATGACTTATCTATTGATAGACATTTTTTGCATATACATATTAGACTGTGTTTATCCTGTTTTGTAGAAATTTGACTTATAATTTTAATTCAGTTGCTTTAATTTATATGTTAATTTAGAGATAATCAACATCTTTGACTATTAAATCATCCCATCTAACAGCATAGAATTTCTTAATTTATTTTTTACATCTGTGTTATTCTCTTCTATGTCCTTTGTTAGAGTTTACATTTTCTTTTTAGAGGCTTTATGTACTTTTGGTAAAGTTAACTTCTAGATATTTTGTAGATGTTTGCTATATTGTGATTGATGTTTTTTCCTTTTTTAAAAAAGTGATATTTTCTTGTTGGGTTTTCCTAGCACGAAGAACTTATTTTGATTTTTGTAGGTTCATTGTATATCTGGCAATCATGTTGGTTCTTCTAGATAGGTACCAAAATGATAATTTAATCACTTGCCTTCCAATCTGTGTACCTATTTTTTTACTTTCCTTATGACATTTATCTTCTGTACTAAGTTAAAATAATAGTGATAGGGAAATCACCATCCATTATAGGAGTGATACTTTACCCACAACTCTTCCTGCATCAAGTGATATTATTATATAATTATGTGATTTATTTATATAAATTTTAAAAATCTATAGATAATATTTAATTTTTCTTCATCCTAAATGTGGTAAACTATACTGTTAGTTTTTTTTTCATTTTCAGAACATAGACTTAAAATTTATGTGAATTGATTACAAATACAGGTATTTCTTTGAATATAAACATGAGAAATTTTTTTATCCCTCAATAAATGTGTAGCTTGCCATTTTATATATTTTAAAATACTTATTATCAATGTAGCCAATTTTCATTTTTAATTTTTTAAAATTAAAGAGACAGATGTCACTCTGTTGCTTGGGTTAGAGTGCAGTGGTGCAATCATAGCTCTCAGCAAACTCCTACTCTTGGGCTCAAGCGATCCTCCTGCCTCAATCTCCTCAGTGGCTGGTACTGGAGGCGCCCACTACAATGCCCCACTTTTTTTTAAAGACAGGGTCTCACTCTTGCTCAGGCTGGTCTCAAAGTCCTGAGCTCAGGCAACCCAACTGCCTCTGCCTCGCAGAGTGCTGGGATTACAGGTGTGAGCAACCACACCCGGTCTCAGACAGTTCTTTTTATAAATATAAATCATATCTCATTACCCAACACCTCAAGATATACCCATAGCTTCGTATCTGCCCTCTGTCTCCTCTCTTGCCAGTCTCTCCTTGCCTGCTGTTCTGGTCACTCTAGTCCACTGGCTTCCCATTCAGGATGGTTGTGCTAGCTGCTCCTTCTCTTTTTTCCCATGGATGGAGCTGGAACATACTCTTCTTAGCAAAGTATCTCAAGAATGGAAGAAAAAGTATCCAATGTATTCAGCCCTACTATGAAACCAATTACAGCACAAGGATATGGGGAAAGGGGAAAGGGAGGAGAGCGGAGGGGGAGGATGGGTGGAGGGAGGGTAATTGGTGGGATCACACCTATGGTGCATCTTAGAAGGGTACAGGTGAAACTCACTAAATGCAGAATATAAATGTCTGAACACAAATAACTAAGAAAATGCCATGAAGGCTATGTTAACCAGTTCTATGAAAACAATTCAAATTGTATATAAAACCAGCACATTGTACCTCATGATTGCATTAATGTACACAGCTATGATTTAATAATAAATGCTGTTAGATTTTTGACACACTCCTGAATAATCCCTCTTGAGCTTGCTAACACACACTCATCATTGGTGATTCTATTCTCTACTATTTTGCTTAGTATCTTTGCATCTAAGTTAATAACTAAAATGGCTCCAGAATTTTCTCCTCATATGTTCTTATGTTTACCTGGTTTTAGAATTCTACTAAAATGATTTGGGTGGCTTTCCCTCTTCTCATATATTTTAGAAACTATGTTTAAGATTGGAATTCATCATTCTTTGAGTGTGTCATAGAACTCTCCCATAAACTACCTGGCCAGTTTTAGGGTAGAAAAGTAATTAGCAATTTCCTTTCTAGCTCTTTTAAATATTTGTCTCTTTGAGCTTCCCAAGTTCTTTGGTTGTAATTTAGGCATTTAAAAATTGCTTTAGGTTTTTATTCATTTTATAGATGTTTTCAGATATAGTCACTGACAGATGTATCTTCTTTTAATTTCTTCCATCTTCTCTCCTTCTCTTCCTTCCCTCCTTCCTTCTTCATGGGGAGGGAATAGAATCTTCCTTACTTTTCTTTTTTTTTTATTTGGTCAGTCTTGCCAGAGGTCTTATATTTTATTTCTGTTAGAAAACAAACACAAGACCCATTGAATTGTTAATGTTCTGTTGCTGTGGTGTTGGCGGTGGTGTGTGCTTTCTATCTCATTGTTTTTTGCCATTACTGCTATTGTTTCCTTACTTTTTATTTCTTTGTTTTTGCTCCAAGACTCTTTTTTCCTAACTTAGTTGCATGCTTGACTAATTTATTTCCAACCTTTCTTGTTTCCTGATAATTTATTTAAAACTATAATTTTTTCTCTGGGCATGGCTTTCCTAATATCCCACAGATTTTGACAGCTGGTAGTTTACTTATCATTCAGTCCTGAATATTACTAAATTTCCTCTATTATTTTCTATTCAACCCAAAGACTGTTTAATAAAATATGGTTTTATTTCCAAATATGCTATTTAAGTTACCCTTTTGTAGACAATTTCTAATTCTATTTGTTTATTGTTCAAGAACATAGTCTATTTGATTGTTCTTTAGTAATTTATTGAGATTGCTTCAATGATCTAATACATGGTCTGTTTTTGTAACTGCAGTGAGTTAAAATTTGTATTCTCTATTTATTGGGACATAGTTTCCATATGTATTCTTTACATTCCATATGTATGCTTGCTAGAATTTACAAATTATGCTACTTAGGTTTTTGATATTTCTATTTCCTTATGCTTGACATGTTGGTTTCTAATAAATCTATTATAGCTAAAATTGTTCATTAATTTTCTTC
Organism: Arctocebus calabarensis; assembly: GCA_963573935.1. NCBI lineage: Eukaryota > Metazoa > Chordata > Mammalia > Primates > Lorisidae > Arctocebus > Arctocebus calabarensis. Next base: position 29,073 of record CAUYON010112103.1, on the reverse strand, counting down.
TTGCTGCAGAGTAGAATAATGCATGTATTCTTAAGTTGGCTATATCATCTTCCCCACTTTTCTGAATAAATGATGTTCTTCTGCTGCTTTACAATTTTTTGTAAATTTAAATTCTATCTTGCCCAGATATTAAGATCACTACTAAGCTTTCTTTTGGTTCATATTTTACTAATATATCTTCTATCTTTTCATTTCTAAATTTTCTGTGTGTTTTTAAGTGTACTTACTACTATAAATGTATTGTTGGATTAAAAAAAGAAAGCTTCTACTTTTTAATTAATGTGTTTGACTAATTTATACTTATTCCAATTACTGTTATATTAGAACTTTGTTCTATCTTATTTTTTATTTTTTCCATGTACTGTATTTCCCTTGTTTTCTCCCCATTCCCTGCTTTTCCTGGAGTTGATAGTCTTCTAATTCCAATTTTGATTTTATAATGGCTGTCCTTAACACCCATGCTTGTAGTTATTTATCCCTATTGATTTTTTTTTTTTTGCAGTTTCTGGCCGGGGCTGGGTTTGAACCTGCCACCTCTGGCATATGGGACCAGTGCCCTACTCCTTTGAGCCACAGGTGCCACCCAATCTCTATTGATTTTTAAGGTAAGTCTTTCTATCTTTTTTCTTCCTCCCTTCCTTTCTCCTGATCTCTCCTCTCTTCTTTCCTCTCTTCTCTCTCTTTTTTCTCAATCTTTATATCTTTCTCTTCCCCCAATAAGACAAATATGTCATGGAACTCTTATGTTTCTTAGTATCTTCACTACTCTATCTCTTCTCATATTGATTTTTCCTGGAATTTGGGGTTTTGATTATTAAGAATTTTTTTTAATTTTCTCTTGTCTTAGTTCTCTCTAAGAAAGAAAAAATTAAATCAAGATACTTTATTAATTTTGATTTCCATGCCACTTGTAGTATCTCCTGGATTTATTCCTCTTATTATTGAAGTACTTCTCTAAATGTTTCTTCACTGTAGGTCTTTGTTTGGCAAGCTCTGTAAGGCATTTATGCCTAAGAATATTTTATATGTTCTCACATTTAAAGGACAATTTGATATATTCAATCGTAGGTTCAAAGTTCTTCTCCTTTGCTGTTTTAAAAATATTACTTCATTATTTTTTTGCTTCTAATGTGGAGATTGAGAAGATGAATGCCAATCTGATTCTGGATATTAATAGTTGACTTCCTTCTTTTTGGGTACCTTAAAAATTTATTTATTTATTTTTGCTGTTATGCCTACAATTCTATATATGGCTTAAGGGTGTTGGTTTTTGCTTCTCTCTTCTGCTTTATTTTGTGTGGGTTCTTTTGATCTAAGGTAATTAATAATTCTGGGAATTTTTTCTCTATATTTCTTCAAATCTTCCTCTTATTTTTATTTACTTCTTTTAGGGATCCCTATTACCCAATGGCAGCACTTCTAATTTGACCCTCCTTACTCTCAGTCTTACTTTATATTTTCTGTCTCCTTATTCTTTATCTAACTTTTACTTCACTAATTTGTTCTGCAACTATGTCTGTCCTATTATCTTTAAAATTTCCATTATTAAATTTTATTTCTAATACTTTCTCATGTTTCTTTTCTCATTTCTTCTTGCTTTATATTTATAGTTTATTTATCCTTAGAAATATCTATCACATTTATTCCAAATTGCTTCTGTTCCAATAATCATGCTCCATATGCTTAATGTCATACAGTTAGTTATTGTTCTTTGAAGATAGTTTTACTCTTCAGTACTTATGCACATGACTGTGAACTTAGATTTCCTTGGGGATATCAGCTACTCTGTTTCATAAATGAGTATTTTTGAGGAGAAAAAGGTCAAACATTGGTCTGTTGGTCCTGAGAGTTCGAGGAGGATGAAGAGAATATCTCCGTGGAAGGAAAGCCCCAGGTGCTACAGAGTCATCACCAGATCTCCTATTCTTCCTCTTCTCTTCGCTGCCAACAGCACTTTCAAGTCAAGACTTCTTTATAAGTTCTTACTTAGTATTTCATGGATTTCATGTTCCCTTCTGTCATTTTTTTCCAGGCTTGATCTGGGGAGAGAAAACCCGCTATCTGTGCTAGCTCACCATTTTGTCTAGAACTGGAAAATACTGGTTTTGAACATTAATTACTTCCTTATTTTATGGGATAGAGTAGAGCCTCAAATAAGACCCCCTTTATGCCCTGATCCATGGCAACATAAAATAATAATCCTTTGGAATATAAAGGTAATAATAGAGTAATTTTAAAATTGTATTTGAAACATGAAATAGAGCTGTTTCCAAGAACGGAGAAATAGCTTTATTTTTTCCTTTTGGACTTCCTTTGGACAGTAGAGTGGTCTGCTTTGGACATTAGGATCACCCAGTGAAAAACCCAGAGAAATACCACATTCGTGCCTTTTTATGTTAAAGAAATAACAAAAAGCTTAGAATAACACATCAAATATAAAGGAAATGGTACACAAAATCTAATTTCAAAACACAAAGGTGTCAGATAAAATACAGCATGCCCAGTTAAGTTTGACTTTCATAAACAGCAAATAATTTTTTAGTATAATTATTTCCCAAGAAATATTTTTGTCTTTTTTCTAGGGCACACATGCCCCCTTAGCCTTTTCCTGGAGTGGAGGCCGTTTGATCTTCAAGTAAACCTGGCTTCAAATTCCATCTCCATCTCTAGCTGGGTGACCTGAACAATCAATGTGAAGCTCAGTTTCCTTAGCTGTGAAATGAGAATAATAATATCCTCATAGGTTGTTAATCAATTGTGATAATGTGTACAAATGCCTAGCACAATGTGAGACATGTAATAGGTGTCCATATTTACCTTGGTAACTTTATTTCTCTTTCCCCTTTCAAGGACAAAGTTACTCTACTATCATTCCCCAAACTAACATCAATAACTGATATTAGTAAATAATGTATTTATTGAATTTTTATAAGAAGTTATAGCACATAGAAAATATAAAATGGCACATGTGCAGGATATCTGAAAACAATACCTCTATGTTATTGTTTAAATATTATTTTATACACACTTTTTTATGCCTCGATATATTTAAAGCATAAATGTGAAGATGTGGAAGACGTAGATCTTTAATTTCTCTTTGCCTTGGCCTTAGGTTTTCCTTTACTCGCTTGATAATGGTAGGGTAAGATCTCCTATTTTACAATCCCTCATAATAGCATCTAAAGATAATTGAGATTTAAAATTGAGTGAGCTACATGTAATTTATTTTAATACATTTATTTTCTATGTAAATTGACTAGAATAAGTTTTTTCTACTTGTAGTCCCAGGTTTGGAATTGGTACAGGCATTCTGGTACTGCATAGTGGGTTTTAAAGCACAAACGGTTTGGGGGTTTATCACACAGGTTAGAGTCCTCACTCATACTCATTGCAATAGCTCCTCAGATCTTTTTCAGTAACAAGATACTAATTCAACAAGATCTTTTGTTGAATATTTACCTTGTTACAGATGTTTTATAAATATTATTTTATCTTTTACAATAACCCTGAAAGGTAGATACTTAATCCAAATCCAAATGTTACAGATGTTTTATAAATATTATTTTATCTTTTACAATAACCCTGAAAGGTAGATACTTAATCCAAACAATTCAGATGGGGAAACAGAATCAGAGAAGTTAAGTTCTCAAAGTCAAATAACTCACATGTGACAGAGCTAGGGTTTGAACCTGTTTATGCTGATTCTGCTTTCCATTGGAGCACAATTGCTCCAACATATCTCAAAAAAAATTAAAAATGATAGAACCTGTTACATATTTTATTTATTCCTACCCACTCTAAGGGTCTTACTCATACAATTTATCAAGGACACATATATGGCTAAAATGTCAGCATCCATTTAACCCATTTCACTTGTGATCAAAGTCATATTGAAACTATAGTTTCCTGAGAGATGAAAAACTGGTAGCTTATTGCATTTCTTGGTTTCCTGCTTAAAAATAATTAATTTTGTCCCTAGCTCCTCAATTGTTTCTTTTGCCCTAGTGCTGAGGAAGTGGACAGGGCTGGAGTTTGGGGGATGGGATTAGGCAGGGAGGTGGGTCAGCTTTGCTCTTATTGGCAGTGAAGACAGTTAAATGCAGGCCCCCTTGCTGAACTTTGCTGCTGGTACTAACTTTGGGGAGGGCAAGAGTGGGATGGGAGGATGTCTGGGGTCATCAAAAGGGAGCATGATGGGCAGATGATGACAAAAGGCCTCCTTCTTTCTCTTTAGCATGGTGGTCCCAGTGAGGCTGGGGCCCTCAGTTCCTGCGTATTGCTTCTGGAGCAAATTGCTCTCTTGTGAGAATCTCCCAAGAACCAAGGAGGATAGTACATATTCCTGAAAGTACATATTCCAGGTGGGAATGCGGCCAAATACCCCACACCACTCATCCATCGTGTCTCATAGCAGGCTGCTGTGCAAAGTTCCTGTGGGCCAGCTGATGCTGGCCAGCTCCTTGGCATCCCTGACTTCCTTCAGGGAGCTGGCCGCTTTACCTTGACTGACCTTGCGGTGGCAGGGGGGAGAGAAGTGGATCTTCCTGAGCAGACCTGCTCATCTCGTTGCCACAGCAATTCTTTATTTAAAGGTAGGCACAATATCTCCGCAATTTCCCCTATTTTACAGAATACATAACTGAGGTTCAGAAAGTTAAATAAATTCCCTAAGACCCCACCACCAATAACCGGGATTCCGACTCACATTACTCTCCTTGCTGTCCTGCTGGTGGCACTGATTCCTCTCAGCTGTGCTATTCACCCCACTTGAGAGGACAGCCCCTCCCTAGCAGGCAATGATATTAATGATGAACAGGATGGTGATGTCTCAGGAAGAATGAGTATACCTTCCACTGGAAGCTCTTGGATTTTGTTTGAATTTCATCTTGTCTGATTTATAGAAATTAATGAGCTTCTAGATTTGGACCTGGTGTGCCTTGATAAAAGGACTTATTTTTAGTGCCTTAGCATTTAAAAGGATCTGTTATAATTTCATGCTTAAATAACACAAAATAAGGGCCTGTGTTTGTCTAGCATAATTGGAAGCAAAGGAAAAGGAAATAGTTACTTCTAAACAAGTGGTATGAATGCATCTTGAGGGAAATTTGAAGACAGAGAACCCCCCAAATAAAACAAACACCAGAGGTTTAGTTATCCTCCTTGGAGAGCACATCCCACAGATCTGGAATGGGCTATCAGGACACACAGACCCACACGAGGGGCTGGAAATGTACGGGGGTGAGGGGCAGTGGGTTAGAAGCCAGGGGCCAGGTGGCTTCAGTTAAAACGTGTAGCTGTCCATCACAAGGCCACTTTGTGTTGCCCAAGGACTGGGAGAAGACACAGGAATGAGTTTGCTTCCCTTCTTGGACCCTTTTAGTGCTGATTTGTTGATTTGTCCCTGTGCCATCTTTACAGCCTAAGACCACCTAAGTCACAGTGCCCAAGGCACTGGGGAAAAGCTGGCTAAAATAAAAAAGGGTGGGACAGGTTAGAGACGATGACATGGGGAAAGAGTCACTCTCTCAGGCCTCTGGATTGCTGGGTCATGGAGACACCTTCCTTCCCTTTCCTCTACTAAAGCCTTTACCCGCCTAGGAGCCTCTCACCGGCCCCGCCCCTAGGCTCCGCCCCTCCCGTGGCCCCGCCCCCTCCTCGCTCCAGGCAGCCAGTCCCAGCTCCTCCTAGCCCCCTTCTCCCACTGTAAAATTTTGCTCTTTGTGCATTTACATTTCTGCTGACTGCAAGGATCAGTTTAATTTTATGGGTGTCATTTCCTTCAAGAAATCTCTGTCTGAGCAGCAGCCCATCGAATCCCCAGTAAAACATATTTTCCTACGGTAATGATTTTATGGGCCCATAAGTCATGAATTTATTATGATCTCAGCCCCTGCTGCTGATTGCTGTAAAATGCAAAGTAATTAACAGCGAGCAGTAGCAGTTATTCCCACCTGGTAACGTGTTCCTTCGTTCACTGATGGGTTTGATTAAAGTAATGACTAAAGAGTGAAGCCTGGCTGTAAAATATTAGCATGATTAATGCTGTATCCTAAATAAGAAACAAAACTAATGGGCACGATCTGAGAAATTAAAAAACACACATATACAGTCCTTCTTCTCTCCCACCCCCCATTTCCCTTAAGCAATTGTTATGGCTCATTTAAGGTGTGTCTTCCTTCTCATTAAATAATGTATCAAGTCCAAGGCCAGGGGCTGGCTAGCAGAGCACATCGCACCATACCCATAACATCTAAAGCCTGGTGCTAATTTTTTTTTCTTTTCTCTCGGATTTTCAGGATGGAGTTTGGATGGGGTATTGTTTGAGCTGGATCTTACACAGCTAGTAAACAGTTCTACCTCGCTCTACATCAGAAAGGTCTTTGTGGTGCCACAGAACTGAAGAGGAAGACGGGTGTGAGAGGGGCTTGGGCAACTCTGCTGCCCCCTTGACCAGCTGTGGGATTAAGGGTTAGGCTGGAGGCTGTCCTTTATTTCTAGAACCACCCCCAGCCGGAGAGGGGTGATTAAAGTTGATGGCTTTCAGCTTCACCTTTCTCCAACATAGAGATTGCTTGTCTGTACTATGTGGCATTGCTCTGGAGACAAATCAAAACTCACACAAATACCTACTGCAGTGCTGAAATGCTTAGCCGTCCTTTATCCTGATGCTATGAAGAAGTCTGAGTTTCTTGAAGCAGGTAGGAGGCTCACTTGAGAGTGGGCTTGAAAGTGATTCTGCACCGGCCATGCTGCATCTCACCCTCTCAACTCTGAGAGCTCACACAGCATCCAGAACAGACTTGCAGGGGGCACAGTTTTCTGGGGGAGAGGTAGGCAGGGGCCAGGGTGAGCAGAGGGTGGTGGCCTACTGGGGAGGTCATGGAAAGTGGGAGGGGTCTGCCCTTGCCCTTCTCCAAGTGGCCCTAAAATTAAATTCACACTTAAACCTTTGTAGGCTGGGAGGGAAAGAAAGCCTGGTTATGTGGGAGACTGTGCTAAGGGAGAAATCTCAAGTATATGCTCTGGAAAGAGGAAGGCCTTTCTGATGACAAAATTGTTTCGTCAAGGGCTGGAAGACTGGGGCTGCGGGAAGACAGGAATCCATTTCATAAACTCATTATCGGACACCTACTGTATGCTAGTCACAGGAATATAGTATCTACCATTAAGAAAATTCTAGTCTAGAAAGTCAGCTGAAGGGGAAGATGTTAAAACCTCACTGGCAAGGGACAGGAGTAAAAGGAGAAAGGCGAAATTGCAAAGGAACTTGTGTTCACCATGGCCTTGGGGAAGTGTGTAAATAAGACACTGCCTAGGAGAGAGTGCCACACTGCCTGCATGGGAGGGGGAGGGGAATTTAGAAGGGGAGACACCATCTCCTACCGGGGCAAACACCATCATTTTTCTGGCTCATAGCCATGGAGCGAAGATAGAAAAGTGCTATTAATTTATAACTCTCTTTGCTTCAAAAATACTCAAAGTATTTAAAAAATATTAGATTTATATGGAGGAAGAAGTCAGGGACAGGCATGTGCAGGCAGCCCATTTTAAAGATGTGGAGACTGACTTTCAGAGAACGTAATGATGTTTTGTCTAAAGCTGTTGTTAGCAAGTGGCAGTTGTGAGATCAGATCCTATGTCTTCCCCACTAACCAATTAATTAGTGCCCTCTTGCTTAATGGATTTTGCTCCACACACCAAGTTTCTGGAGGCTGTGCTTCCAAACTGTCCACTCACGTGGCTGCATTTGGGCAGCCAACTAACAATGGCAATTATTACAAATCTGCTGTCAGTGCCAGGAATGTCACTTGGGCCATTCTGGGACTGTATCAGGTAGAAAGGCATCAGGTTTTTCCCTACAGCAGTAAAAGAGCTACTTCCTAAGTGGAAGGTGTTTCTACATTTTCCTAATCAAGGATGAAGCAGAGGCAGCAAGGTGAGGTTGTGGGTCAGGTAAGAGGAAATAGATCTATAAAAATAATTTCTATTCTTCCCTTCTCCATTCTTAATCACTTAAAAAAAAAAACCACCCTTGTTGCATGAAGTCTAGGAAAAGAATTTTGCTTTTACTCCTCTGGCTCTTGCTCCTCAGAGGGGCAGATGAAGGAAAAGTTATTGGGATCGTGCTTGCTGGCACCAGGAAGATAAACGCGAAGCCCTCCCTCTCCCCACCGCTGAGCAGGTCAAAAAAATGATTGCGTTGGGCATGAAGGATTTATGTCTGCCGTGAGTCAGTCAGAGTGTCGGGGTAAATCAACGCTGACATTTTTAGCATCCGGGGGAAAAAAAAGCAAAATTGCATTTTACGTCTACATTTTGCTCGGCTAATCAAGGTGCGGAAGACACAGTCTGCCTGGGGAAACTTTTCCACTTTTTATTATTTAGGTAGAGTTTGGTTTTGCCCATAGCAACATGGAACAAGTCTATACAGCCTTCATTTAAAAAAAAATAAAAGGCCATCCCTGTCAGATTTGATTCAGGGAGATTTGATGTGGAGGAGAGGGATCTGGGAGGGACTGGACATGGGAATCATCAGCGCAGTCTCAGGGACAGCTCTGGAACAAGGGAGTGGAATGGCCACCTTTGCAAAGAATTTCTTCTCTCCGTATGTATGCCTCCAGCAGGACTTAGGATATGACCACCATTGGAAAATTAGTTTGCTGCTTTTGACTCAGCTACTAACTGACTACTAATCAGTCCTTTAACTGAAGCAACTAGTCAAATAACTAAGATTTGTTAAAACTGTCGAACCAATTGATGTTTATTGACGAAGCTCAAGAGCAAGCCACAGTTAATATGTGCAAAGGGAAAAGAAAGATGAACAAATTATCTAGCAACATTTCTTTTCAGCTTCCTGTTTCCAAGGCTAATTACCGGTTTATCTAAGTGCTTTGCTTTAGTAAATGAGAATGTATTTGGATTTCAAAAGTTTTATATGTTGCACCAGGGACTAGATTCAGCAAATAATACTTTCATGTGTTAACAGATAGTAATCATGATAGCTAATTTTTTTGAGGTGGAGGGAATTTTACTATATATAAAGTGCTTAAGCCTTTTGTATACATTGTCTCATTAAATCTTCAATGCCCCAGGAGGGAATTATGATCCTTGTTTTACCGATGGGGAAACTGATGCTTAGAGGGCTTGACTAATATACCCGAGGTTATACATAGCTCTTCCCAGCTGGTAAGAGCGAGAGAAGTTCTTTGAACCCAGGCAATTCTGCCTTCACAGCCTTTATTCCTCACTTCTTTATATATATACATTTCACTTCTTTGCATGCTGCTTCAGATATGATCAAAGCAGAGATTGCACATTTCTTCTAACAATATTGGGAAAAAGAGATTCAACAGAAGCAGATTTTATGAACATCTAGATTTTCCTTTTCATGGCCTTGAAAAAGGCCATGGGAGGGCGGTGCCTGTGGCTCAAAGGGGTAAGGCGCTGGTCCTATATGCTGGAGGTGGTGGGTTCAAACCCAGCCCTGGTGAAAAACTGCAAAAAAAAAAAAAGGCCATGGGAACCAGCCATAGGTCCTGGAAATGTACTTCAGATGATGATAATAAGGAAAATGCATTGCTTACCTGTCATGTGCCAGGTACTATGTTAAGCTTTTTATATGAATTTACACACAGAAACCCCACACAGCCCTGAAAAAGTGATCCTATTCTGATCCTCTCTTCCAGATGAAAAAAATCGAGGCACTGAGAAGTTTAAACACACATTTAGATAGTAAGGGACAGCCAAGATGGGAAACCAGCAAATGTGGCTTTGCCAGTCCTGCAGAATGTGTTTCCTCTGAGACAGTCTCATTGGCACTGGTTAGTTCCTTCCCCTCTTTCTCGTATGTCTGACGACAATCGCTTTGTCATGTCTGACTTAAGAGACTTTCAAGTTTCCTTTAAAAAATTTTAAATACTCTTTCTTTATCAGCGTGTATTTAGTTTAAAAATAAAGGAGAAAGAAAAAGATTTATCTTAGATTTCAGTCGGTGCTTCCCCGCCTTAGGGCCCCTTTAAGTTCTTTAGGGATGTACTAGGGATCTTAAAGTTGAGTTGAGTGTATCAAAAAGCTGAACTGAAACGGATTTGCTGATAATAAGACATCAGTGGGTACCTCCAACACCAAGTTCATGGTATGCTATTAGTTCACTGAGGTAATGTGGAGGGTTGCATGCTGATTATTCTTTGAATAGAGATAGAGAAATGGAATGTTCTTGAATAAAGGTTGTCGATGAGACAAAAACATATTTAAAATAAGAAACCTTAAAGGAAAAAGAATAAAGGAAGGTCTTGGTGAGGTGACAGAAAGCCTGGGAACACCTGATAAAAAGTTTTTTTTTCTTTTTGTTCCCTGTTGCTTGGTTATTTGTTGGAAATGTTATCAAAATACCTTTCAAAGCCCAACGACATAATTTATGTAAAGTGTTATGCAAATACTAGTTTTTGTTATTAATATTAACAGTAATAGTTATGGTAATGATCTTGCTGTGAAGGATGTGCTTTCAGGTAACAATTGTATCAAGAACCTTAATTTTAAACCTTTCATTTCCTGGGGTTAGATTCGTCCTCTTCTTTGCCAAACCCTGCATTAGCACTGATGTGCTCTGTGTGCAGGTTGCGGGGTGTACAGTGTGTCCACACTGTGTGTGCGTGTGCAGTGTGTCACATATGTGAGTGTGTGTGCATGCGTGCAGTACATCTACACCATCGTTTTGTGATTGTTACATTGCTCTCACCCCCTCCGCTTTGCACAACTGCATATTACAAAACTCTGTTCAGAAAACTTGTTGGACAGGGTGATAAAAATTTTGGGGTCAAGATGTGGCTTTTTACTCCCACTTTTTTTTTTGGCCAATAATTGGACATACCTCACCACCAGATTCTCTCCTGCTTCTGTGTGTTACTGGATAAAGAGGGTCCCTCTGCCTGTCACTGTCAGCCAATATGCAGAGATGGGGATGGGTCCACCAAACTTTGTCAGAAAGTCAGAGTGGTTCTAGAAAACAGTGAGAGTAGCCTCTCCAAGACTGTTCTGTTCTTCCATTTCCAAAATCACAATTTTATACATAAAAGTTAAAAGCAAGAACCATACTAACCTTTATCTTAAATAATAGTAATTAACACTTACCTTCAACAACTGTAATTGCCACAACCCATGATCCCTAATAAACAATAATTGATATAACCCATGGTCCACAACAAAATATTTCTAATTCATAAGTTAATCTCCTAAATCAGTTGCCTTGAACTACTCAAGATATACATTTTTAGGTTAAAGCCAAGTTTACAAAACAAGAAGAATGGGAGACATGAGGTAAAGGTCACTTAGGAACTAATCCCACCACGAGACTGGCTCCATCCTGTCCTCATTACACACGCTCTCATGTGAAGGATGAAGGGTCTGTGAGAAGCTAGATTGAAAAAATCCGACTGTCATTGTTTTCGGCTTGTGCCTACACACACAAGGTGGTTTGAACACCACCGAGAGGCTGCGACATTGTTGTGTTTCCATACGTGTATATGATGTTGCCTCCCATCATATATGCTTACTGCCCCAAATGAATTTAATTAATTCTTCCTTTTTAACCAGTTGTTTTGAAGCACTTTGAAGACAGGCTGAATAACACTATTAATTGGGCAGAGATTATTAGCACATAATCAAATCACATCTGCTTAAAAAAAAATAGAGCCCTCTTTATTAAAATAGCATAACGTGTAAATTGATCCATGGCAACCTAACTCAGTGTTCTTGGCTAAAAAAAAAAAAAAGATATCAAGTAGAATGAGATTGGTACTTATCAGCTATTTCTCAGTCTGCTTCTGAGTATTCCTGTATCTTGTTTCCTTTATCTCTTATCCTGTTGTTGTGCTGCTGCTCACACCACCGTAAGCAAGCCCACAGGCGTCCTGGGCACCCAGTTCCCTCGGAGGGCCCATTTCTTTCTCCAGAGCTCACCTCTGTCACTCTCTCCTGGGCAATGCTGTCTCTGTTCCCTTGATGGGCCTTGGATCCTGCTGGTCTCTTTCATCATCAGGATATCCCTCCCCACTACCTGTGTGCTCACCTGACCAGGCTGTGTTCTCACCCCCAGCGTGGCCCCCTGTCCATTCAATATTGAATCATTTTTTTTCTTGCTCTGATATTCCTTATTTATTATTTGTTTTTACCCTGACTGGAGCTCTTTCACATCAGTTTTTACAACCTGCCAAAGAATTTGCCGGTGACTTAAAGACTTCTGACCCTCCTCTTCTACTGATGACTTAGATTGCACAGGGTGGTTAAAATCCCAGTGTGCGGTGGGCGTTTTTTGAAAGTGGAAGCACAGCTATGGCCTTCTGGTGTGGGAGGCGATGCCACAGGCAGACTTTTACTGGGTCAGAGGTTGAGCTAGGTGGCATCTTACCTTGATTGGAATTGGTATTTTTTTTCAAGGTAGTCTCTGTAGATTTGGGGAGCTGGAGCAGACATGGAAGAAATAATGTGTGAAGGATAGGCCAAGGGTCTCCTGGCCGCTTTAGACCCTGGCAAAAGTGAGGCAGTTTTGGAATTTAACAGGAGTCCAAGTAAGGCTTCCCAGTTGATTAGCCTTATGACCTTTGGGTCTCAGTTTCTTAATCCATAAAATGGGAAGGATACCTAGCTCACAGGGGGTTGGGAGGAATAAGTCAGATGACACATTTAAAGTGGCCAGCAGGGCACACAGCCAGTTCACACGTACCATGTGTGTGGTGAATCAACAGAGAGGTGGTTATCCTTGAGCTACGTAAGACTTAACACTGTTAGCACAGTCATGCCTCAAGTGAATTCTAAGCCTCAGTGAAAATAGAAAATCACAATACAGCCCAAGATGAACTTTCAAATACCACCAAAGCCTTTGCTGTTTCCTGAGCCTTGCACTTCCTGTGGGCTGTAGCCACCCAGGGGACATTCTCCTCTGCAGTGAAGCTGAAGAGGTGGAGATGTCCTGGATTAGTCTTTTAGCCTCAGACAGCACCTCTGGTGGAAAAAGGAGATGATCCAAATCTTTAGAAGCTGGGAAAAGGAAAGAGAAGTTTCCACCTAGAGCTGAGAGTCAGAGAGACTTAGAGGAACCCCAGAAGGGTAACTACATAGACAATCAAGTACAAAGATTAAAACATGGGAAAAAAAGAAAGACATAAACTTAGGGAGACTAGAAGCAAGTCTTATAAGTAACTGTACCTTCTGGAACTTTGGTTGAAATCAAGTAGATAATAGGAATAGATGGAGAGTCTTAGACTTATGATTTTTTTCTCTTAATTTTTTATTAAATCATAACTGTATATTAATGCATTTATGGGGTACAATATGCTGATTTTATATACAATTTGGAATGCCTTCACAAACTGGTTAACATAGCCTTCACCTCACTTACTTAATTATTGTGTTAAGACATTTATACTCTACTCTTCCAATATGCACCATAGGTGAGATCCCCTGATTACCCTCCCTCCACCTGGCCTCCCTGCTTCCTTCCCCTCACCTCCTCTTCCCTCCTTCATCCTGGGCTATGGTAGTGTTTTATCTTTTGTATGAAGGTGTGGGTGATTATATATTGGTTTCATAATAGTACTGAGTACATTGGATATTTTTCTTCCATTCTTGAGATACTTTTGATAACTTTTATGATATTAACTACAGAGTTTTAGGTGCGTGTGTGTGTCCCCAGCCACACATGGAGGCAAGGGTAGGGGTCTCTCCTCTTAACAAAGACTAATTCCTCCAAATATGCCCACCATAAGAGCTTTCTAACACCGTAAGAGCTCCAGTTGTATCCTCTCTTCAGCATTATCAGTCTCTCTCTTGCAGCATCATTCCTAATCAAATCAAAACAAAATCCAATCTTGATTCAGCTTATCTTCCTCCAACCGATGCCTCATTTCTCTGTTACCCTTCAACATAAACCTTCTTCTAAATGTTGTTGAGTTGTACTGCTTCTATTTTCACATCTGTCTCATTCAGTCCTCAGTCCCCTCCTTTACCATGAAGGTAGCACAAGGTCACTGACAACTTCATTGTACGATCCACAGTGGCAACTTTCAGTGTTCATCTGCATTGGTCTCCCAACCACACTCTCTGGGGCTGACTAATGTTATTCTTAGTCTAGTCTTCTCTTGGTTTCTGTGACCACACATTTCCTGGTTGTCCTCGTCCCCTTCTCCTTTGCTGGCCCCTTCCTCTGTACCAGATCTCTGGGTGTAGGTGTGCCCTAGGCCTTAGTTCAGGGTCCTCTGCTCTGCTCCCCCTATACTTATTTCCTAGGCTGTCTTCTCTATCCCTGTGACTTTAGGTGTCAACTATATGTTGATGACTTACTCATGTATGTCTTTAGTTCAGAAATCTCCTTCAAGATTCACACTCATATAGCCAACTGACTACTTGATGTCTCCACTTGGATATCTCACAGGCATCTCAAAAAACAAAACAAAACATGCAGCAATAGCATTTTCCATTTTTCCCCAAACCTATTTCTTTCCTGGAATATCTTATTTCCATAGATGATATCACAGCCAATGCATTTGTTGAAGCCTAAAGTCCTCGATTCATAAACTAATCATGCCATATCTGTTGCATTCATTTGTTTGGTCAATTAGCAGTTATAGTTGATTCTCATTATTTGTGGTGATGATGTTCTAGAAAGTCACTGTGTGAATGCTGATTTTGTGAATACTGAGCCATTGCTGTTACAGAAAATGCAGGGTTAGGTGCCTGCAAGCCTCTGGTTGCAATGTTTTCATTAACTGAGCAATACATTTTACATGTATTTCTGTTTAAAGACACCTTCTTTAATATATGTTGTTGATTCTTTAATGCTGAATTCACAACCAGCAGCACTGTCGCTCATACTGGATGGCAACTTAACTCACATATTTCTCTGTGAGGCCCATCACAGCCTCCTTGTACTAGGCAGCTCTTCAGCACTCTGATTGGGGGCCTTTTTGAACAACAAAATCACCAACAAAAACCACAAAAATGTAGATACTAAACAGACCATAAAAATAACACTTGTTTACAGTATGAGACCTGAAACAAGAAGATAGAGCATGGCCTTGTTCCACTTCAGCTAGGAATGGCCACGATTCAAAATTTTCACCTGCCTGCATTTGTGTATGTCTGCAAATGATGGCAGAGTGCTACAGGGCATTGCTTTGGGGGTTACAAATGCATTTTAGGCAGTGATCAAATTCAGAAATGTGAAATCTGCCAAGAATGAGGATTGACTGTGTTGGTTGTTACATATCAGACACTGCTGAGACCTGAAGATACATTGCTCAGCCAGACACATGGTGCCTTCCCTTACGGTACCTCCGTCTACTTCCTGAGTTGACTCCATCTACTTGGCTCAGATTATTCCCCTAACTACCCTAGCTCTTATTATCACTACCTATCATTTAGACAATTACCTTTTAAGTGATCTGCTTCTAATCTTGTCTCCTTCCGATCCATTCTCCGAATATGGGCTGACTAATCCCCTCAAACATGAACTGAATTATGCTACTTTCTGCTTTTTGTCTTTTAATGATTTGCCAATCATATATTTAGCATGGCAGTAGAGTAGCATTTACCTCACACTCCCACTGCACTGACATCCTTTCAGGCTCCTCTATGTGTAAAGTTCTTTCTAGCCTCTGAGCCTTTGCACATGCTGTTCCCTACGGCCAGGGATATAGCCCTCAGTAAATTTTTGCTCATTCTCAGATCTAATGTAAACTCTACCCGCTTAGAAAAGCCTGCCCTGAACACCAAGGCTTGCCCTGTTATTCTCTGTACAAACCTACCTTGTTTTAAATTACACACTTACTTTATAATGTGCTTATATTTTTGTTTCTTAACTAGTTTACTCTGTTACCCTCACTAGACTTTATCCTATGAGAGTACAGACCATGTTAGTTTTGTTTACTTCTCATTCCTCAGTATCTAGTACAGTGCTTGACACACAGTAGTGTGAATGAATGAGTGAATTATTAAACTCCTTAGACTATCAGAGAATCCTTGTATACCCACTTTGTCAGCTAAATTTGCCTTCATCCAAATTTCTTTTGCTGTTTCCAGTTGTCCTAGGGAACACTATTCTAGTAATTTGCTCAGATTTATAATTTAGAATTTTCTTAGGTCTAGGAGTCCATCCTTTAATAAGAAGAACTACATATTTGCCATAGAAAACTGCTTTCTTGATGGGCTTCAGGTTCACGGACCCACCATAGGCTCTGTGTTATACCTGATGCTCTTCTAGTCAGTCAGTGCCTTTGAGGGCTCTTCCCAGACAATTCTACATCCTCATACCCTACATTTGGAAATACAGCTGGCTTACAACAGGCTTTTTCACAGGTGATCAAGAGCAGGCATGTAGATTGAGCCTTTTGAGCCATGACCTAAAACTACGCTGCCTGGCCAATCATTTGTAGCTCATGCCATAGGACCTGAAATGTTCTGAGCTGCACAAAAGAGAGCTGATAACAATAGTGGAAATTCTAGGAAGTTCTGTTTGGACTCAATATATTCAAGAATTTTTTAATAGTCAGCTGATTGAAGATGAACTAGACTGCTTGAGTAAGCAGTGAGCCTTCAGTCCTTAGAGGGGCTGCTAAACTATTACCTGGAATGTTGGAGACAGTATTATTGGAGTTGATGGGTTGATGGTCTTGGTCTTTCAGACTGCAGTCTGTGGACTACCTGCAACAGAACCATCTGGGGATGGCTGCAGGGCAGTGAGATTTATTTGTGGCTCTACCATATTTGTTAAAAACCATTTATTGTATTATATCCCAGCCTTGGGGTATACAGTGTGGGGTGTCTCTCAAGCTTGAGATTTCTGGTCTAAATAGGTGCTAAGGCCATGTTATGCCTTTGGGACTTGGATCTCATAATTATCTATTCAACATCCATTCAATGAATGTTTATTGGGAACTTGTAAGTGTCTGTCATTCTCTTTGGCTTTGGAGATTGTGATTAATTACTTACATGTTTCTTGATCATTTAATGAAACTCTAATCTAGGTATTCCTGTGAAAGTATTTGCCTCTTAATCTACTTTTACATTCTCTGACTTTTATTGAAGTGTTTAATCTATTAACACTTAATGTAATTACTGATATGTTTGGATTTTGATTTACCATTTTATTGTTTTTTTATTTTCATACTTCATTTTTTTGTTTTCATTTCCTATCTTCTTTCAGATCAAAAATTATACCTTAAATCATTTTTTGCAATTTTACAATATACATCCTTAACTTTTCACAATCAGCTAGAATTGATTATACCACTCCATGTAAGATGTAAAAACTTTGTAGTGAATAGGCCCATTTACCCCGCCAACCGTAATCAGACCTTTTATGTTCTTTTATATTGTCCTATGTATAAACTCTACAAACTCTATAAATTAAATGTTATTTTTCTTTAAATAGTCATATATATTTTATAGAGATTAAGCAAAAAGAATGGTATTTTATATTTACTCAGATATATGCTATTTCCAATGTTCATTTCTTCCTGAGGATATGAGTTTTAATTAGATCATTTTCTTTTGGCCTGAAAAGAATTTATTACTAATTATGCAAATCTGCTTATGATAAATTTTTATTTGAGAAAATCTAAAATTGCCTTAATTTTACCTCTTTCTTGAAGAGTAATTTTACTGAATATAGAAAAATTAATAATCTTTTCTTTTTTTTTTTTTTTTGAAAAGAGTCTCATTTTGTCGCCCTTGGTAGAGTGTCGTGGCATCACAACTCACAGCAACCTCCAGCTCTTGGGCTTAGGTGATTCTGTTCCCAAACCTCCCAAGATTATGAAAAGATTATTTAAAAAATTAATAATCTAATCTTCTATCACTTTAAAGATGTCATTCCATTATATTTCAGCTTCCAAATTTCCAAGAAGAAGTCTGTAGTAATTCTTAATTTTTGTTTCCTTGTTTGTGATATGTTGTTTGTTGTTTGCTTGTAAGATTTTTTCTTTCTTTTTTAGCAGTTGGATTATGCTATGCATAGGCATGTTTGTGCATACTTACTTATTGGGGTTTTGTAAGAATCTCAAATCTGTAAACTTTTGTTTATCATTAAATTTGGGGAAATTTGAGCCTGAGCAATATAGCATGACCCCATCTTCACAAAAAAATAGAAAAATTAGCCAGGTATGGTGGCACTTGCTTGAAGTCCTAGCTACTCAGGAGGTTAAGGCAGGAGGACCACTTGAACTTGGGAGTTTGAGGTGGCAGTGAACTATGATGATGTCACTACACTTTAGCTCAGGCAATAGACCAAGAACCGGTCTCAAATAAATTAAAATAAAACAAAATAAAGGGGAAATGGGGACAATTATTTCCTTTATATTTTTGCTGCCCCATTTTTTCTATTCTCTTAATTCAAAACTCCAGTTATGTATATGTTTAGACATTGTCCCAGCTCTAAGATTTTGCCCATTTTTTTCCTTCCAATCTTCAGATAGAATAATTTCTATTGATCTATCTTCTAGTTCTCTGTTTCCTTTATTATATCCATTCTGTTGTTAAGATCATTCTATGAATTTTTAATTTTAAGTATTATACTTTTCAATGATAAAATTTCTAGTTTTAAAAATGTTTCTCTGCTGAGATTTTCTATCTTTAATTCGTTGTGAATATATTTTACTTTAAAGAGCATAGATGTAATAGCTACTGTAAAATGCTTCTTTGCTAATACCAGTATCTGGGTCAACTTATTGTTAATTGCTGTTAATCTTCTTTTTTCTTGGTTCTTCAAATTATCTGGTTGTTTAAAGGTCAAATAATTTTGACTGTACCTTCTGCATTGAGACTACTTTGTTGTGAAGGTTCCAGATTCAGTTATATGCCTCTCAGGAATGTTTACTTTTGTTTTACCAAATAATCAGTTTGGTTGTAGTTAAACTGCAAATCCTATTTCTTGGCCAATAATTTAATGTTAGGGTAGGGTAGTTCTTTTGTCTTTAATTGCTTTTGAATGTGTTTGGCAGTGCATGGTTCAAGTGTGAGCCAGAAACAAGAGTAGGGTAGAGTTTATACATGGAATTTGAGAGTTCCATCTATCTGTTTCTCTCTATCATACCCCTTTTCTAGTGGAGGTAGCTGTACTAGACAATATCCTCTGTCCTTTCATGCCAGAAGACTTTGTTTTTTATTTTTGTCTATTTGAGTTTTAAATGCCCTATAAGAATTCTAGCTAATTCTTAAAGTTGTTATCTGAGAGAAGGTTGGTATGATAGTAGAACATCATTAATATTTACTGGGCCACAATAGAAGTGATACTATAAGCATTACCTTCCATTTTGGACAAACATAGTTCCAGGTTTATAAAACATGTGCCTCTTAGAATATATAGAGATGAGTGATAAATTCAGGAGTCAAGGGTTTGATAGGATCACCTCAGAGGGATAGAAGGTATTTGCTGATAACATGTTCCTGACCTTTATGTCAGGCATTTTTTAAAAAATTAATGAAATAGAAGTGTCTCTCATTACTGTGCATGGTGGCAATTGGGATTAAGAGAAAGAAAATGCTTGGATTTGGAATTCAGAGTGTTGTAGATCCACTCTATGCTACAACTCATTTTGTGGATGGCAATTGTTGCAAATTATGTAATGTTATCCCATACGCCTCACTGGAAAAATTAATGTCATGATACCTACCATTCACGGCAGTTGTGAAGACTCAATGAGATTAAATGCTTAAAGACCCTGGCACCTACATGGGGTTCAACCTATTTTTCTCCTCCTCTTTGTGTTTTGGGAAATGGCCTGGTTTACCTTGCAGTGGCCATGTAATCTTGGAGAGAATTAAAGTTAATCCAGGATCACTGATGCTTTAAAGGGATATCAGGATTTCATTGAGTTCTAGAATAAATTTTAATTTAATTTCTTTAAATTAAAGAGCGATTATAACATAGTGGATGAGCATAGCTTATATAGTCAGAGAGACTTGGTTTGAAGCCTAGCTTTTCCAATTACACAAAATCTGACAATTATTCTCTTTAAGCCTCAGTTTTCTATCTATAAAATATGAATAATAAAACTTATTTCATAGTGTTTTATGATGTTTATGTAAGATCATGTTCATAAAACTCCTAAAGCCTCCACCAAGGCTTGGCACATAATAGGCATTCAAGAGATGTTAGTTGTTGTTATTTTTGTTTAATAAAAATGAAATGACTGATTTTTAAAACCAAAGATGAGAGCTTTATTGGGAAGAAGGTGGAGCCAAAGGAAGTTGTGGGTGGGGGGAACAAGTATATTTTCCTAAGTGGGGAGGAAAGAGGGCACATTTTGATAGGCTAAAATTAACATGGAAAAATCTTGTGTAGTTTTTTCTTTTGTCCCCTCCCATTCCTTGATCTCATGGAGTTTTGCCAGTGGCATGTTTCATGCCCACTCTGGGCCTTTGCCTTGAGGGTTAAAGATGACATTAAATAGTTAATGTCCATTTATAATTAGGTCCTTGGGGGCCTAGTCATTATTCTCTATTTACAGTTCCAACTCTATATGAAAAGCATTGATTCTACAGTGTGATGTGCTGTGTGAAACAAAAGTTCTTTACCAAAATCAAAGCCTTATTATCTAGCATCTGCAGGCTTAGAGAACAGCGGGTAGTCTCTGTGTCCTCAAGGGTTCGTTAGCCACCTTCAGCCAAGACCAGTGCCTAGGAGGAGGTACCACACATGTCACATTGTCAAGGAAGCAGACCTCTGCTAATTTGCACAGCACACAAGTGGCCAGAGAAATGGGAGAGGAGTGAGAGAAGAATCACATTTAGGGGATGAGCCAGTACTGGTAACAGCAGCGGGGATTCAAAGGAATAGCTGCTTTCTGCATCCTTGGCAACCAGAGGCTGGGGTAGAAGGAGGTGGCCAGTAGGCCACATAGGGGCTAGTGGAATCAATTTTCAGAGGTCCTCATCTTTATAAACAAGAAGAGGAGTTGCACATATCAAGCCTGACGGTGACAAACTGACCTTAATAGACACTGCA
Organism: Arctocebus calabarensis; assembly: GCA_963573935.1. NCBI lineage: Eukaryota > Metazoa > Chordata > Mammalia > Primates > Lorisidae > Arctocebus > Arctocebus calabarensis. The sequence goes on along the minus strand of CAUYON010112103.1, from coordinate 8,075 downwards.
TCCACATGATTTATTGATCTATTTGACTTGTTTGAAATTTGGCTCTAGTTTGCTGGTGGGCGGGGGGTGGGGGTTGGTGGGCTCTGTACGTGTACCCAGCTACCACCTGGCATTTAATATAAAATCTGAAATGAAGCTTTGGATCAGAAGTTGGGGACCCAATCATGAGTTTCCTGTGAGTTCTTGAGGAAAGTCTCCTTTCCATGCCATGCCTCAGTTTCTCTGTGCTATCAGAGAGGAGACAGAGAGGTCCATAGTGCATGCTACTTTTAGCTATTATCAGCTTGGTTAAGGTGGCTGTGGCAAGTGAGTGGGTGAGGGGGTCAGACTGTCTCCCAGGACCCTGTGCTCAGTGCCCACTGCCTCACAAGTGAAGGTGCACTATGGACCTCTCTGTCTCCTCTTGTGTTTCCTATCTTGCCAAATGCCACCAACACCCCCTTAGTAAAAGCATCTTGCTTAACTCCTACCTTTTTCTTCTGCACATTTACCCTAAGTCAATCCATCACTCTTATTGGTTCTACCTAATACATATTTCCAAAATTTATCTACTTTTCCAGAAGGCCACTGTCACTAACTTGATTCAGACAAAAGTTAATTTTTTCTCAGGAGATGATAATTTCCTAATTGTTTTCCTGTCTCAAATTTGGCTCACTCTACCTGCCCCTACCCCAAAGTGAATGATCATTCTAAGATATAAATTTGATCCTGTTGGGCCTTAATTAAAACCGTTTAGAGTCCTGCTGTCACCAGGTCACAGCTCAAGCTTCTTATTGGGAGGATATGACTTGGATCTAGTCCCCACTCCTTCTGAGACAAAGCCCCCCCCCCCCCACTGCCATCCTTCACCTCAAAGCCCACTGGACTCCAGTCTGGATAAACCAGTCACAGACCACCTTCTCGTTTGCTGATGTTCCCTTGGCCCAAAGTACTCCTCTTCCCACCTCTCCCACCCTATTCCCCCTAGCCTGAGTTGCCCTTATCTGCAGGTTTCAGCTTAGGCAGGACTTCCACAAGGAATTTTTCTCTGACCTCTGAAACCCTGGATACCATGTCATGGGCATCTACTTCCTGTGCCTCTTCCAAGCCATAGTCCTCAAACACTGCTGAGAGAGCTTTGTCTTCTCTGAATTCCTCAAGAGATCATGAGCCCTTTTAAGGCTGGGCTGTGTTGGACTTCCTTCCACGTGTCCAACTCCTAGCGTTGAGGCCGGCACTGAATGGATTCCTAATTGTATTCCTTAAGTAGGTTAATATAAACAGTTACTCAAATTTATGTGAGTTATGTTTTTTTGAGTAGAGGAAATTTCTTTTTTTTTGGCAGTTTTTGGCCAGGGGGCCGGGTTTGAACCCGCCACCTCCGGCATATGGGGCCGACGTCCTACTCCTTTGAGCTACAGGTGAGTAGAGGAAATTTTGATATTAAAGAATCAAATAAGGTTGATTTATTCCAGAAGGTCATTGGGATTTTCCCAACACCCTGTGCACTTCTCCAGGGATAGGACGAGGCTGGCATTAGTCACTGTCTCCTGAAAACAATTTCTGCAAGGCCTGGCTCATAGGATTGGCAGCGTTCATTTGTGAGGATCCAACCTCACAGACAGAAAATGATTTTTTTTTTTGAGTCTTACTATGTCACCCTCTGAGTGCCAAGGCATCATAGCTCACAGCAACCTCAAACTCTTGGGCTTCAGCTCTTCCCTTGCCTCAGCCTCCCAAGTAGCTGGGACTACAGGTGCCCACCACCACAATACTTGGCTATTTTTTTTGTTGCAGTTGTTTAGCTGGCCCAGCCCAGATTCAAACCCACCAACCTCAGTGTGTGTGGTTAGTGCCATAACCACTGTGCTATGGGAGCCGAGGCAGAAAATGATTTTGAGGAAATAGAAGGCCTAACAGTCATTTCCTCATTTGCTCACCTGGTGAGGCTTGAGAGGGAAAACAATCTGGGAGCAAAGGTCCATAGTTTCCTACCTATGTGGAATAGGACTGTCTTTCTGTCTCTGGGCAGCTGAGCTCAGAATGTGTCTGACTGATCATAATTGCCCTGATGCCATACCTGGTGCATGTGATGAGCTTCAGAGCAAGTGGCAACTTGGTCCCTTCTGTTCCTGGGTAACAAGTGGGGCCCTCAGGCTCCTGACAGGCTGCCAGCATGGGCTTCATGCACAGAGTTTGAATGCTGCCCTGCTGCTGGGAGAACAGAAACAGTGGAGTGTCAGCATGGAGGACAGGCCCACTGGGGAGGCAGAAGTTGGGACTGAAAACTTTTTATTCTTTTGCCTGATGTAAAATCAAGGGGACATGGTGAAATCATAGGAACTAGATTAAAAGAAATGTCTCTGGTTCTATTGTGTATTATAGAGCTGGTCTAACTGTGGCAACAAAATTATAGGTTTTTATAGCACTTTTCTTCCCCAGGGCACAGAGTGCTTTATTATCTATTAATAGGTTTTCAATTGGATGGGTTCTCCTAGGCCCTTAGTTCTGGTGTCATTTATTTATTTTGTAGCATCAGAGCATTTTTTTTTTATTATTATAGCACATGAAAAAAATGGATTGAGAAGTAGTCTAATCTTTGCATGCCCAGACAGGGCTATGTCTGTGTCTGTGTTAAATTCAACCATTTAATATTAGATGGAATAGGAGGATATGTAATGAACAAAAGGGAAATAAAGAAATAAGACAAACTTTTCACGAATGATTGCAATTCAGGTGTGGCAATAGATGAGTAATCAAGGCTGGTGTATACCTTGGAAACAGTGAAGAGTTGGGAGCGGGGCTTCTTTCTTACCTTTAAGCCCAGTTTATTTTTTTGCCAGAGGAAAATCTTCCTTTCTCCTTGCAAGTCATCACTAAATGAGGAAATATAAAATATGGAAAAATGGACTTAGAATGAGGACATCAAAATGATTGAACCTTTCTTTCTGGGTTCTTGAAACCAACTTGCTTCTACTTAGACTTCTGTAGTAGTACCATTTATAAATAATGGAAATAGAGAACAAAAAGCAGTGAGCATTAAGGATGTTTCTAGGAAACTGCTTATCAAAGGAAAAAACCCAGAACAACAAATATCAATACACATTTAGGCATAAAGCTAAGAAAGGTCATTGAGAATGACTTGAAGTTGTAGTATTGAAATTCAAATGATCACTAAATATTTAGAGGGAATCCTCTTTGAGATGAGAATTTCTTTTTTTAAAAATTAAATCATAGCTGTGTACATTGATGTAATCATGGGGTACAATGTGCTGGTTTTATATACAATTTGAAATATTTTCATCAAACTGGTTAACATAGCCTTCACAACATTTTCTTAGTTATTGTGTTAAGACATTTATATTCTACCCCTAGTAATTTTCACATGTGTCCTTGTAAGATGCACAGTAGGTGTAGTCCCACCAATTACCCTCCCCTCCCCTCCCTCTCCCCTTTCCCCTTCTTCTTAGGCTATAATTGGGTTATACCTTTCATAAGAAAGCTATAAATTGGTTTCAAAGTAGGGCTGAGTACATTGGATACTTTTTCTTCCATTCTCGAGATATTAATAGAGATAGAAAAACATCTAGCACCCAATAAGATAAACTTCATGAATGTCTGGCATCTAATAAAAAATTACCAGGCATACAAAAAAGCAAGAAAATATGTGATCTGTAATTAGGAGAAAAATTAATCAAAATCAACCCAGAAATGGCATAGATGACAAAATGATTAGACAGGGACATTCCATTTTCTCAAGAATGTAGAGAAAAAAATTGAGCATATTATGAAAATAGAAAAAAAGAACTGCTTGAGATGAAAACTCCAATTTCTCAGATGAAAAACACAGTGGATGAAATTGATGGTAATATGAAAATATAGAGTAGAAACTATTCAAAATTATTCTCACAGAAAGAAAAACCTGAGAAACAATGAACAGAACATCAGTCAGCAGTGGTATACTTTACGTGGCGCAAGATACATATAATTATACTCCCCAAAGAAGAGAACAAGGTACAAAAATATGCTTGGAGGCATGATAGCCACACATTGTCCGAATTTGATGAAAACTACAAATTACAATTCTAAGGTTCAGTGAATGCCCAGAAAACTGGAAGAAAACAAAACCAAGAAAAATCAAAATCATATTGTTTACCACCAGTGATAAAGAGAAAAACCTCAAAGCAGCTAGAGAAAAAGGATGCACTGTCTATAGAGGAACAAAGTTAAGGATGGTAATAGATTTCTCATCAGAAACAATGCAAGAGAAGAGAGGCAGTATTTACAGTACTGATGGAAAACAACTGCCATGCTTAGATTCTATACTCAGCAAAAACATTTAAAAAGCTAATATTAAATAACAATTTCTCAGATATACAAACACTGAAAAATTGTCAGCAGCAGACGTGAGCTATAAGAAGGGAAGTCTATCCAACAGAAGGAAAATGATACCATACGGAAATATGAGTCTAAATAAAGGAATGAGGGGAGGAGCCAAGATGTCATTCTGTAGCCAGCATTCCACAGAGGTTCCCATCCATCCCATCCAGAAGGAGAGTTAAAGGACAGAAACTCGGCAAGAAAGCCAATGCTTTGGATCTGAGCCAAAAGAAAAGGTCGAAGAGTGCACATCAACTCTGCTGGGGTGACCTGAGACCCCAAGGACACACAAAAAAGGTACAGAGCACACCACCAAGTGGACAGGAGTCCCCTCCCCAATGAGAGCAGCTAGCAGTATACTCCATACCTCCATACAAACAAGCGAGCCGAGTTCAGATGTCCTCCCACTCTACCCATGGGAGAAACCCTCTAAAAACCAGACCTCCCTCCCCTACTAGGGTGCCGTGGCACTCTCCTGCCAGGCATAAAACTGTATATACTCTCTACCTGCAAGTTGGAGTTCCTGGTATTCCCCTCCACTCTCACCCCGAGGTCTGGAGGCCTGTCCCCCACAGAGTTCAGATTCTTGGATATTTTCTCGAGGGGTGTGGAAGGGGTGTGGACTGTTGCTGATCTGTGGTGATATTCCGACTCGGGGGTGGTGAGAGGAGAGTGAGCCGAGAGAGACCAAACTGGTAAGAAGGTCTCCTGAGGCACAAAACAGCAACCAGCTCCAGGAACAATAGCAGGAGAGCTCGCACCCTGGGGGATGTTATGAGGAGACACTCCTAGTCTTCTGGGTGGCCAGGGGAAGCGGGCAGCTTCTCTGGTGGTAGCCATTGGCAGAGTGGACCAGCAGCCAAGGCATGTGAAGGATATACCTGAGGTGGTACCGGCCGAGACAGAGCACAGGGATTAGAATACTCCTAGAGTCAACTGACAAGCGGGGTGAGGCTGCCTTGCTTATCTTCAGACTAACTTGGCCCTCAGGGGATGAAAGCTGAGATAAAGGGCTAGAACTCACAGACTGAGTCAGACCTATTTGCAGCCCCAGTTTGATCAGGGAAAATAGCCTTGACAGAAATAAATTCTGTGAACTTGTTCTGTTTCAGCAGCAACATCAATCAGGGACAGGGCTGGAACTGAGTGAATCGCCCCAGACCCCGAGTGAATCACCCCAAGTACTCAGGTTGTCAGGCCTCACCTCCCCCTGCCAAACAGTGACAGGGAGTAGCGGACTGGTTCAGGAGCCACAAACCTCACTGTGACCCAGGCAGGCACAAACCTCTGGAGCATCTGCTCATTGGAGGAAACTGGATCACAACTGTTACCACCGACTGGGTGTGACAGAGGGGCAAGGTGGGGAAGGAGACTAATCTACTTCCCAGACTAATCTACTTGCTGGGGAGGGTGCCCTCCTGAGCTCACGGAGCACCGGAGTGAATTAGACTAGAGCTTCCAGCAGATCCCTGCTATCTAGTTGCCAGAGACTTTATAAGAGACTTCCATTTGAGATAGGTGCTGGCTAGGACAATTGATTGGGACCTCTTCAACTGGGCTAATCACCCGAGGACTTCCCAAAGTGGTACCCTGGGTGTGTAGTGGGAAGGTTTGATTTGGCTTTTTCAATTGTTGCCTATGGGGGGTGCGGCGACTTAACTGCTGGTATTCCTTCACAGCTCAGATTTCAATCCAGAGTAACAGATTCTCTAGGGTAAGACAAAGACCAGCTGAAAATAAGACAGAGCCACTTAACCCCACCACACCTTCAAAAAGGTCCCCAGTTTCGCAAGCAGTAGCTCTCTACGAGTTCTTGGCAAAACTCTAGGGGAAAAGGTACAGACACTAGTCCAAGCTTTTTAGCAAAGGACTGGTCAATCACTACTCCTAGAACTCCCAGCCCAAATCGTCCTTATCTACTCATCCAGCCAATGGTGTAAAACTAATCATCGGGCGGAATCAACGGAAAAGCTCTGGAAACATGAACAAACAGACTAGGAATAATTTGGCAGACACAAGTGAGGATCTTGGATGAGATGTCAGTTGGCTGACAGATGGCTGAGATGTCAGTAATCAAATTCAGAGTTTGGATTGCAAACAAGATCAATAAAATGGAGGCAAAGTTGGATTTAGAAATTCAGGGTGCATTTCAAAAATTGTCTCAAGAAGTCAAGGAATTCAAAGACCAAATGACCAAAGATTTGGACACATTGAGACAAGAAGTTGCAGCCTTCAAAGATCTGAGAAACAAAGTAGAATCCCTCAACAGAATGGGGCAACAGAATGGAGCAAGCAGAAGAAAGGATTTCTGACATGGAAGACAAAGCTATCAAATGCTCCCAAACCGACAAAGAGATAGAGAAGAGGAAGGCAAAAACAGATTATTCTTTCAGACAGCTCTGGGATAACTCGAAGAAAACCAACATTCGCCTTATAAGGATACCTGAAAATGATGAAGTGGCGTCACAAGGCCCAGAGTCTCTTCTCTATGAGATGATGAAAGAGAATTTTCCAGACATGCCAAGAGATTCTGAAATTCAGATAGCAGACAGTTTCAGAACCCCAGCACAACTCAACCTGAATAAAACACCCCCATCATAATTAAGTTCACTAAAGTTAATATGAAGGAGGCACATCATAATTAAGTTCACAAAAGTTAATATGAAGGAGAAAATTTTGAAAGCAACCAGATGCAAGAAATCTGTAACCTACAAGGGGAAGAATATTAGAATAACTGCAGATCTCTCTGACCAAATCTTTCAAGCGAGAAGAGAATGGGCATTGGCTTTTAATCTCCTAAAACAAAATAACTTTCAACCCAGGATCTTGTATCCAGCTAAGTTGAGTTTCATTTATGACGGAGAAATTAAATACTTTAATGACATCCACATGTTGAAGAAATTTGCCATAACTAAACCAGCTCCCAGGAAATTCTCAGACCTATTCTCCATAATGACCAGCATAATCCTCCAACGCAAAAGTAAACTCATTCAGGAACTTTTTATCAAAGCCCAACTCACACAGCGACAAAAGGATTTAAAATGTCCACTAAATTTTCTCAAGATATATCATTGGTTTCTATTAACGTGAATGGTTTAAACTGTCCTCAAAAGAGGCATAGGTTGGCTGACTGGATAAAAAACTCAGGCCAGATATATGCTGCATACGAGCATCTCATCTTATCTTAAAAGATAAATACAGACTCAAGGTGGTCATCTATATTCCAGGCAAATGAAAAACAGAAAAAAACAGGCATTGCAATCTTATTTGCAGACACAATAGACTTTAAACCAACCAAAATAAGGAAGGATAAAGATAGACATTTCTTATTTGTTAAAGGTAATACTCAATATGATGAGATTTCAATTATTAATATTTATGCACCCAACCAGAATGTGCCTCAATTTATAAGAAAACTCTAATAGACATGAGTAACTTGATTTCTTCCAGCTCCATAGTAGTTGGAGATTTTAATACTCCGTTAGCAGTGTTGGATAGATCCTCCAATAAGAAGCTAAGTAAAGAAATTTTAGATTTAAACTTAACCATTCAACATATGAATTTAACAGACATCTTCAGAACGTTTCATCCTAATAAAATTGAATACACATTCTTCTCATCAGCCCATGGAACATACTCCAAAATTGATCACATCTTAGGTCACAAATCTAACTTCAGCAAATTTAAAAGAATAGAAATTATTCCTTGCATCTTCT
>CAUYON010112102.1:0-84470 GCA_963573935.1 Arctocebus calabarensis | reverse complement strand
GTCATTACATTTGACTGCATAAAAGGGAGTGACATGAGGAAGAGCTTTTAGCCATCTTCGGTGTTTCTTCAGAACATCTCTGAAGTCTGCTACATAGAAGGCATCCTTATCATCAGAAGAGGAAACTTCATTGATTTTTTGGTCCAGAATGTCCTTGGCAGTAAAATCTTCATCAAACAAGTGGCAGTCAAACTCTTCATTACTAATGCTGTTCATGGTTTCTTGAATTTCTTTGAAAAACTAAGAGATAGAATTTATTTATTTATTTTATTTTTTTATAGAGACAGTCTCACTTTATCACCCTCTGTAGAGTGCCATGGCGTCACACAGCTCACAGCAACCTCCAACTCCTGGGCTTAGGCGATTCTCTTGCCTCAGCCTCCCGAGTAGCTGGGACTACAGGCACCTACAGGCCAGGTTTGAACCCAACACCTTTGGTATATGGGGCCGGAGCCCTACTCACTGAGCCACAGGCGCCACCCTAAGAGATGGAATTTAAAGAAATACTTCCAGCTTCTCACAAAGGTAATTCTCCAGGAATTCTGAATCCCACTGTGTGTGTCCTCCAGCAACAGTGGAAACGTTCTTAGAGCATCCAGGCGCCGCAGGCCAACCCCATGGAGAAGCCAGAAAGGCGCCACCTGCACAGAGCCAGAGCCTCAGGAGCACTCGGCCGCCCCGCCGCACCTGTCAGCGCCTGGCTCCCGCTTGCTGGAGACGCCGGCCGAGGAGGCGCTGGAGCAGCTGGCAGAGGGGCGGCTGGGGCGGTGACTTCGGGGACTGACCTCCACATTTTCAATGTCAATAGAAAATGGGTTATGGAAAAGCTGTATATCCTGTTCATGGAGATGAAGCTCTTTAAATCTCAATTGGAACTCCTTCTGCAACTTTTCCAGTGAATCCAGACATGTTTTGTTTGGGAATGCAAGCAGTGGTTTTTCTGCTAACAGATTTTGGGGCCCGGGATAAGTCTGCTGCTAAACAGGACAGGCAGCGGAGGCAAAAACCCGGCGGGCTGGATAAATGTCCTCGGCGGGCCGCATGTGGCCCGCGGGCCGTAATTTGAGGACCCCTGATCTAGAGTGACAAGCTTAATAGCAGCAACACACTTTGGGTTTTTTTGTTTGTTTTGGTTTTTTTGAGACAGAGTGTCACTTTGTTGCCCTTGGTAAAGTGCCACAGCGTCATAGCTCACAGCGACCTCAAACTCTTGGGGTCAAGAGATCCTCTTGCCTCAGCCTCCCATGTAGCTGGGACTACAGGCAACCACCACAATGCCCAGCTATTTTTAGAGACAGCATCTCATTCTTGCTCAGGCCGGTCTCAACTCCTGAGCTCAAGTAATCCACCCGCCCTGGCCTCCCAGAGTGCTAAGATTACAGGCATGAACCACTGTGCCCAGCCTCAGCAACACACTTTGGATGTCACTACCTCCCATCACCCCCAGATGAGACCATGTAGTTGCTGGCAGACAAGCTCAGGGATCCCACTGATTCTGCACTGTGGTGAGTTGTATAATTACCTCATAATATATTGCAATATAATAATAATAGAAATAAAGTGCACAATAAATGTGATGCACTTGAACCATCCTGAAACCTCTCCTTGGTCCATAGAAAAACTGTCTTCCATGAAACCAAACCCTACTCCTAGAAGGGTTGGAGACCACTGTTCTAAACCAATGGTGTAGTTTTCTTGAAGAATGCCATTCTATAGTCTCATACTGACCAGCAGCAAGTTAAGGCCAAGATAACCATAAGCTTTCAAATCTCTGATATTTTGCTACCTACTTCTGCTGGTAAATAAAAAAAATAAAAATAGAAAAATTGAGGCAAGAGTATTGCTTGAGCCCTAGAGTTGGAGGTTGCTGTGAGCTATGACGCCACAGCACTCTACCTAGGGCGATGGCTTGAGACATCTTCCAAGGTGACATCTTCCCCCACTCCACCTCCACTCCCAATCTTTGCTGGAGAAACACTGCCAGTGGCTTTCAGTAATTCAATTACAAACTTTCCTTTCCCTTAAAGCGAACCTATTATAACTAACAATACTCCTACTATTCCTAGGAAAAGCAGAGAATACATCATAATATTTGAGCTGGAAGGAATCTTAGAAATTACAGAACTCTACATTATAATTAGTGGTGAAATCTGAGGCCTATTCCAGGTTTTAGAACTGATTAGTATAGCACTAGGATTAAATGCCAGGATAATCTCACTCTCATCCCATGATCATGATTCATGTCTATGAAAACCACTTCATTTCTTTAGAACTAAAATGTACACATTAAAATGAAGACTTCTGTTTTTTTGGAGACATATAGTCTTACTCTCTTGCCCTGGGTAGAGTGCTGTAGCATCATAGCTCACAGTAACCTCATACTCTTGGGCTGAAGAGATCCTCTTTCCTCAGCCTCCTAAGTAGTTGGGACTATAGGCGCCCACCATAACACCCAGCTACTTTTTAGAGATGGGGTCCCACTCTTGCTCAGGTTAGTCTCAAACGCCTGAGCTCAAAAGATCTGCCTACCCAGACCTCCCAGAGTGCTAGGAGCACAGGCACGAGCCACCACACTTGGCAAAATGATAGTTTTCTCACCTTGAGTCCTTTGTGAGCCAGGGCACGTCGGTAGAGTGCTTTCACATTCCCATCATCTATCTGCAGTGCCTGGTCACAGTCCTGCTTTGCCTCTTCAAACTGGCACAGCTTCAAGTAACAGAGAGCTCTGACATAATGTAATGAAACAGTATTAAGAAAAGTAAAGACAGCATATGTATACATTTTTTCCTTTTTTGAGATAGTCTCAAGCTGTCTGTCACCCTGGGTAGAGTGCCGTGGCATCATAGCTCACAGCAACCTTCAACTCTAGGGCTCAAGCAATACTCTCGCCTCAATTTTTCTATTTTCATTATTTTATTATTTTATTTTATTTTTTGGAGACAGTGTCTCACTTTGTCACCCTCAGTATAGTGCTGTGGCATCACAACTCACAGCAACCTCAAATTCTTGGGCTCAAGTGATTCTCTTGCCTCAGCCTCCCTAGTAACTGGTACTACCGGCGCCCACCACAATGCCCAGCTACTTTTAGAGACGAGGTCTCACTCTGGCTCATGCTGGTCTCAAAATCCGTGAGCTCAGGCAATCCACCCTCCTCAGCCTCCCAAAGTACTAGGATTACAGGCATGAGCCACCATACCCAGCCTCATATCTATAAATTTAGATAGCTAAGAAAAATCAGAAAATAACTCAGTAAGTCTGTTTCTATACTACAGCTGTTTCAATTGAAATTTAACATTTGATCCCAATTACGGCACTCTCTTACAGTACATGAAATTATTGCACAGGGGATATAACTGCAAACTATGTACGGTCCTACCCTCTCCCCCAATAGAAGGCATTATGGTGGAGAAGACACATCACTAAAACAAGCAAAGTAAGAGCACAGCACTCAGAGCCGCACGCAATCCAGTGGCACTGAGGTAAGAGGCAGAGTGGTCAGGGAAGTCTTCTCAAAAGACGTAACATTTGAGTTGAAAGCCAGAGTGTGGAGTAAGAATTATCTAATAAAAAGCACTGGGTTAAGAGCATTAAAATGGAGGCAGGGGAGTGTGGAGGCCAAGAGCATAGACCTGGCCAGGCACAGTGGCTCACACCTGTAATCCCAATACTCTGGGAGGCTGAGATGGGTGGATTGCCTAAGATCACTCGTTTGAGACCAGCCTGAGCAAGAGCAAGACCCCGTCTCTAAAAATAGCTGGGCATTGTGGCAGGTACCTGTAAGTCCCAGCTACGTGGGATGCTGAGGGAAGAGAATGGTTTGAGCCTAAGAGCTTGAGGTTGCTATGAGCTATGATGCCATGGCACTCTACCAAAGGAGACAAAATGAAACTCTGTCTCAAAAAAGAAAAAAAAAGGTCACAGACCTATGGTGGAAAGAACATGGTTTTTGTTGTTTTTTTTGTTGTTTGTTTGTTTTTGAGACAGAGTCTCACTGTGTTACCCTGGGTAGAGTGCTGGGGAGTCATCATACTCACAGCAACCTCAAACATATACACTCAAGCGATCCTTCTTACCTTAGACTCCCAAGTAGCTGAGATTATGGGTACCTGCCACCACACTCAGCTAGTTTTTTTTTTATTTTTAATAGAGATGGAGTCTCACTCTTGCTCAGGCTAGTCTCAAACTCCTAAGCTCAAGCAATTCACCTGCCTTGGCTCCCAGAGTGCTAGGATTACAGGTGTGAGCCAACATGTCCACCCTGAACATGGTATTCTTAATGTTAAGAAAAGTTCTGTAAGGGATGAGCTGAAAGAGCAGGCAAGCCTAATGGAAGTCTGCTGAAGGGTTCAGAGTAGGGGCTGACACGTGTACCATGTTCTAGACAGATCACTCTAGCTGCAACTGGGAGGACCAGACAAAAGGGAGCAAGGCTGTGCTGGGACCCCAGAGGTGCTGTGGACATCTAAGAGATGCCAGCAGTCCAGGCCAAGATGAAACAGTAGATACAAAGGGTCAGGCTTTAAGAGGTATTTCTAAGGTAGGACCACCCATTGCTGACTAACTGGAAGCAGGAGGACAGAGGGCAGAAGTGTTGGTCAGGGATGATAATCAGCCCCACCACAGAAGGGAGGGGAGTATTTGGGTGTGGGACTCAGAAGACAGAAATTTGAGAGACATCAGTGCAAGGTGATAAATGGAGCTAGGGAAAGGAAGGAATGGCCCCCAGAGTATGTAGAGCAAAAGAGGGATAGAGACCTTCGGAACTCTGAGAATACTGGGGAAAGAGAAGCCTACAGTGGGAAAAGAGGAGAGCCAGGCAATGAGCTCTGCCACCACAGCCAAGGGGAGAAGGGCAAAACTGAGTGGCCAATAATGCCCTCATCCTACAGAGAATGAGCAGAAGGCCCAAAAAAATGTCTGTTGGATTTGGTGACATTTTTGGCAAAAAGGTAGCCATGTGGTAAAGATGGCACCCAAGCAGCATTCTAGAACAATCTGCCCATTCCTATGCACACTATAAAACACGCTGGTCCCTTCTCTCAGCACTTCCGAAGAAGAAAGGGATTGTTCTGTAAGACACTATTTTGAAAGGGCATCAATTCTTGTTCCTCCCATCTTGGACAAAGCCAAGGCCCAGCCTGCTTGCAGCTTGGCCAGACAGCCAGGAAATGCTCCATCAGAGCAGCAGCAAAGATGCTCAAACCTGGTAACACAGACTAGACTATATCCAACTCCTACCTCTCCCATACCTCATGTTTCCAATCTTCCAAAACTCCCATGGCCCCACCTCTTTCAGGAACACCCACTTAGGACAACTTGCTATATAAATTCCCAGAACCATGGCATTTAATTAATTTTATTAATTTACTACAAATCATTTCTTAATATCCAAAACTATTAACATAAGAAATATATAAAGTTATTGGCTCAGCACCTGTAGCTCAGTGAGTAGGGTGCTGGCCACATACACTGAAGGTGGTGGGTTCGAGACCAGCCTGGGCCTGCTAAACACCAATGACAACTGCAACCAAAAACAAGCCAGGCGTTGTGGCAGGTGCCTGTAGTCCCAGCTACTTGGTAGGCTGAGGCAAGAGAATCGCCTAAGCCCAGGAGTTGGAGGTTGCTGTGAGCTGTGATGCCACAGCACTCTACCAAGGGTGACATAGTGACACTCTGTCTCAAAAAAACCCCCCCCAAAACAGAAAGAAATATATAAAGTTACAAAGAATTACCTATTAGTATATATAGCACATTCCTTGTTGTTAATCTTCAAGCATTCACTGTATTTACTAATGGCATCTTCATAATTTTTGTACTTTACACATTGATTTCCTTCTTCTTTAAGGGCTTTAAACATGTTTTCATCTATGGGGCCAAAAAAAAAAGGATGTATTCAGATAAGCCCCTTTACAAAAATCTAAAGTACCACTATAAGTAAATCTTCTATTGTAAACTAACTAAAGCTAATGTCTAAATGGAAGAAAACTTTGTACACAGATTTAAATGATAAAATGGCTATAAGTAAAAATTATATAATTATGACTCTATTATTCTCAAATTCGAAAATAAAATAAAAGTAATTTCACCCCTACTGACATGCTTTCTTTTCTGGGATTCTGGACACAGTAACAGAGGACCTGAGAGATGGAGAGAATCAAGCCAAACAAGGACACCAGGACACAGGTGACACTACATGACAAGAGGTCAAGTCTCAAATATGGCTGTTCGTTGGAACTAGCAGGCCTCACAGTCCGTCTTCTCAATCCATGCTGCCTCCTGCAGCACTTTTATAGCAATAGAGGGGCACTTTAGTTACGCTGTAGGCATGACAGAATCAGTCCATGACATGGGGACACAAACATCTATAGTGTTTGCCTCAATAACTATCTCTTGAATAATGCATAAATAAACCTCATCAAGTCGAAGTGGACACCTGTACAGCACCTTGAATTTCCTTGGGAAATCACACCTCTTCTACTCTTGTGGTTTAGGTACAGAAAACCCACCTGAGCCCTACCCTTTGGATGATTTTCATTTTATTAATTAGCACATTATAGTCCCATGGCCAATAATCTTACTGGCCAAGGATGGGCCTAAGAGAGCCAGTAGGATTTTTATAAAGATCTTTATGATAGATTCTTGTACAGTAATTCTTGCTCTTTCCCATAGAATTTGAAGCTTCATGATAAAAAAAGGGAGTGTCTCTAATAATGGGGCCAACAAAGCCAGGGACAGACCAACATAGAAAGCGGAAAAGGCTCTGAATCCTGAATCCAGCCATCCCTGCAGCTGCTCTACCTGTGGACTTGGCCACAGTAAATGCTGATACATAGCTTGTTGCTTAAGGCATTAAGAGTTGGGCTCTGGTATCTGCTATCAAAGAGCCAACTGTTCATGACCACAATGGGCAGACTATTCTTATTATCTTGCAGTGAACATGACAGATTCCCTGTTTGGAACCTACTTCCCGTTGCCTAAGGGAACCCTGATTTTCATTCAGCTGCCTCCCCTTTCCTATTCAGGTGATATGTGACGGAGAATCTAATTCCACCGATGGGAAAGAAACCAGGCCTAAGCCAATCAGTACATGGCATTTCCTCATCAAAGACAATGGCTCAGGAATGGGCACAAGGTCCACTTCCCATTAACAGATAAAAAAGCCTGGGCTTTGGGGCAATGTATTTTTTCATTTTTAAATTATGCCACCATAAGCAATGGTGTCTCTTTTCCATTGGACATTGATATGTATGGATGCGAAGCCTAAAACTGCTACAATTCTACTATTTCTGGCTACAGCTTAAGCCCTGAGGAGCTGTGCCTAATCTCAGAGCCTGTCTGGGCCCCTTCACTTACAGGAACCAAAACTGTCCCTTGGAGTTTAAGGAAACAGATTTTCTATTATTTGGAACCAAAGATTTTAGAATTTAAATTTATTAAAACTTAAAGTTTTAAACCTACGTAACAACTTTACCCCTTAGAGAAACTTGATAATTAAATATCCATAAATCCAAACATCCTTCCAAAAGGAACGCATTAATGTGCATTCCCACTTGCAATGTAGAAGTGTTCCCTTTTCTCCACATCCATGCCAACATCTCTGGTTTGGGGATTTTGTGATGTGGGCTAATCTTACTGGAGTTAGGTGATATCTCACAGTAGTTTTGATCAAAACTAATTGCTACTCTTTAAAGCCGTTTTGTTCTAAATATTTGCTTAACAACTTCTGGTTTCCTTTGGCTTCTTTGTTACCTTGTTGCGCCACCTTTAGACAATCAAATGTTTCATATCTCACCACATTTCTGAATATGTACTTTGAATTTCACCATGATAATCACCTGATTCCAGCCTACCTCTCAACCAGCCCAGGTCTTTATGTGATTGATAAGATTGTGGCTTCAACTATGACAATTTGGTCCTATCAGCAGTAAAAAATGTTTTAAACAAATTCTCAGTGTCAATATTTATTTAATTTCATTATTTTAACTTCCTCAATTGTAATGTTATTCCATACCATGATCCATGAAATCTAGGGGGAAAAAACCTGGGGCACTAAAAATTAGAGAAATAAGTGATTTTCAGTTCATTTCACTATTGCCTAAAACCATAACAAGACTATATTTAAGAATATTTTTTAATAACAGGTTAAAATTAAAGTGTTTTTCTTGTTTACTTACTATATTTTCTTTCAGATATTCAGCTAGTCAAAGTTTTAATATAATAATGTGACATTAATGTAGGGATCATGTTTCAAGTAATAAATCTGTCCTGATAGAGTGTAATGTTATAACTTGATCAGTTTTACTAGATTACTTTTAGAAAAAGGTTGGAAAACCTATTTCATTTTTGTGATATAAGTAGAATTAGTATTAATGTAGATGTGAACTGTGAAGCTGATGTTGAGGGTAGATATTAAATCTTAATTAATGAATTTTAAAAAACTCAATGAATAAAAATAGGGTACTCTAAATGGGGTACTTTTTACCTTATTGATTGTAATCAGTATTTAAAAATGATATTTTGAGGGTCTACTTTTGGAAAGAAAAAAAAGCAAAAAATAAAAAGCACATTTAATGCTTACCTTTTATAACAAACAGCTTAAATAAAAATTAGAAAATTTAATACAAAAGTAAAGAATTCATTTTTTCCTGAACATTAAACATAATTGTTACACATAATAAAAATCACAATTTGAAAGAATGAAATAACTACATGCTAAATTAAAGACAAATGATTTTCCATTATTTCAAATAAATATATTGTAAGATCACTACAAAATCCAACAAACACATCAAAACATCACTGCTTTTTTCAGACATTGGGATAGAATAGATATAGTATATTAGATTAATGAAACCAATTCCTGGCTTTACAATGTAAATGCTGAATACAAAGAAGCAAAGTAAAATCTTGGGGTTTAGAAAGTGACTTATCAAATTAATTGGAATTTTGTATTTTAATTCTAGTCAATCCATCTATCTAATTTAATCAATCAATCTATCAAATTTAATATTTGAATTATATACAGAGTTCTCCAATTGCTGTGAAGAATTATAAGAAAATGGGGTAAACATTACCATAACAAATTAAAGATGTCATTTACAGGTCTTTAAAATTCAGGTTAAATTCCTGCAATAGCAAAATAAACTTAAAAAAGAAATACATTTGGGCAGACTTGACTGTCAAAACCCACCATAGTGCTTATGAACCACACTTGAAATTATGGCTCAAATCACAAAGTAGATGTTTTCATTATCTGTCTTGCTTTCAATAACTTGCCACAATTCTTGATCAATTATTACTTCTTTTATCCTTTCCAGGGCTCCAAAGTTGTCCCCTCTAATGATTTTACACTGTTCTATTTCATCTTTTAAAGCTCTAAGTAAATAGGACATACCATCCCTTGTGAAGATTACTCAAAGAGCCTTCTGACTTAGAGACTTAATAGTTGAATTAGTCTACAAACTTGGCTGCATTTGTTCTGTATTCCTTATGCTTTCATTATCAGAGAAAGTCTTTCTTGCCACTTTTAAGGAAGAATGTAGTTTTAAAAGGAAAAAGATAAAGAAAAATAACCTATGACATATCCATACCACAGCCAATCTTGTACATGTGCTGTCTCAAACAGTCACAGAAGTTAGAGAAGAAATTGGTCTTTCACATCCATACAGTCTGTTTCCTATTAAGTTTCTGACCCTTCATTTCCTTTTTGTTTATGCTGCTGAAGTTTTTTCTTGGAAGCTATTGATGTGGTAGTCAGAGTAAAATCTTGCTTTAGCAGTCATCATACAAATTAAATTTTAAGTCAAAGCAATTGGTATTGCTGCTGAGTAAGTTCTTCCTGTAGATAGTGCACTCTGCAAAATTGCCTGCTGACCTACTCCCTGAGCCAGAGATGCCAATGGCCTGATAGCCAATAGCCTCTATCATAGGTGACATTTATAGTGGAGAGCTCTGCAGTTGTTCCAAAAGTACACAACAACTGCAAACAGGCTATTTGGGATGAGATGATATATTAAATTATATGCTGGCTTTTCATTTGAAAATGAATACCCTAGAGAAATAAAACACTTCTGATAACCAAGCTGAAAAAAAATGAAAATCTGGAAGTAACAAAGTACTTTCTTTATTTTGATGAATTCAAAATGGAAAAATACATATGGTAGCATATGCACATCTATGAAATGTACAGAGGATCCATTCTTTTAATTCTCAGTTTTCTGTTTTGATATACATGATTTACATTTTACAGATGAAAAAATTGAAGACTTAGATAAAGTGAATTGTCAGAGTTGAAATAGCATGAAAAAGTATTCACTTGTGAATGATATATATGTACATAATTTGCACATATATAAAACCTAAGGAATTTTTCTTTCCTTCTTAACATGTTTTGCATCATAAAGGATATTTCTTGGTTCTAAAGAATCTTGTTTATGAGTTAATTACTGGTGAAGAAAGTAATTAAATAGATGATGTGATTCAAAGGGTGCCAGGAATATTTATAAAAGCACTCATTTCCTGGGTTTCAATATTGAGATATTAGATATAAATGACAATGATCAGTGTTGGACAGAATAACAGATACCTTGGATTAGATTGTAAAACCTTGAAAGTGAAACTGACAAGATAACTATCTAATTTTATACTAACCTTTTTCCCATAATGGGTTTAGGGCCAAGACAGGTGGTATCTTGTATAAGCTCACTCATAATTTTAGTTACAGACTTAAGGATAGAAATCTAGTCTTTCAAATTTCAAGTTCTTTCCTTCATTCTGTACCATCTTGCCTTTTTTAAAATCAATAATTTATAAATTGATATCAGATACTAACTATTATGCTGTCTAAGAACTTTTCGGGCCTAACCTGGAAGTTTACTAATAGCCACTCTAAGGGACATAATGAGGTAAAGTTTATCACCATATGAATGAGTAAAAGCAGCTTGATCAATCAAAACTTATTCTCAGAACTATATTGCAGGGAAAAACTAACATGTGTATCTTAGCTTTGCAGTAATACTTGTATTTAAGCTCTTACTATTAAAATGAATGTAATCAGAGATTGGGACATCATTACATATAGTCCACTTTTGGCTATTTACTCAACATTTTTTTTGGCTTAATTATTTTGTTTATTTTTACTCCACAAAGAGAATTCAGATTAAGTTAACCATTTTTCCCCCTGTTCTCAACTAGGTTTCTGATTTTTGGAGATGCCTATTATAGACATGACAATAGCAAATATAATCATTCAGAATTAGCTCTTTGGAAATCCTATGTGGCTTAGAAGAGGTATTCCATTAGATAGTAATGAAGTCATGAATTGATGAACCTCTCTCCCACCTTTCCCTCCACCAAAGAAAGCCTGGTGAAGTTTGCATTTGAGACCCATATTCATCTCAGAGCTTTAGGATTTCTGGGGATACTACTGTTCCTCATGTTTTAGGCATTAGCCAAGGAAGGTGCTAAGAGAAAGAATTCATGTGTCAGTTTATTTCATGTTGTTTTATCTCACTACCAATGCATTACAGACCTGTGATGGGCCTGCTGGGGTGCTGCTTTTGGAAGGAAGTGCTTCTCATCCATGTTGTTGCAAAGAACTACTCATATAAGTAATTATAGAGCAGATTGCTCCACTTTGGACCTCAACAACAGAATAACAGTTTAGTGGAGACTAACATGGTAAAAATCTGTGATGTCATTCAGAATGTTATCACTTGGCTCTGTCAAGAAGACTTAACTTAAAGATGTTATAAAAGTACCAAACCATGTATGGCTATAAGTGAGTTATAACATACTTCAGGGAACTCAGTTAAGGAGGAACACCAACTTCAGCAATTAGTATTATTGGAACCTCTCAAAGAGTCTAATGAAATGGTGAAAAAACTTTCTGGATAGGAAAAATATGATTTCCATATTTTAAAAATTAAGGGAGGGAAGAGTCCTAATTCCAATAATTTAGATGAATAGGTATGAAAAATTTGAAAACATTGCCACACCACCACCCAGATATGCTAGACATAATGTTAAATATATAACTAAGCTTTAAAAAACAAAGGAAAGGTACTAAATGTGTGTATTTTCCAACTATGATTCATCACAGTTCATTTGGAACTCAACCTAGGATTATCTATTGGTGTTAAAGCCTTAAAAATCATTGTCTGTTATCATATAACATTATTGCTATTAAATCCTTATTTCATTTCTATTTTATATAGTGATTGAATAACTGGATGACATGGCTTTTATATTTCTCTTTGTGTTTTGCCTTTTTAAATAATATAAAAACATGTTCATGCAAAAAGTAAAAATTCTCTGGAAATGTTTCCATAGAAAATGATATTTCATGAAAGCCAATGAAATATAAAAGTGCACAAAACTATTCTAAATTTCCATATTATTCAATTTTAGCTGACAAAGTCTAATCTTTTAAACTATTTAATTATGCTATTCAGATATCAATGGTGTTCAAATATTTTCAGTGTGTAAGGCTAAATATATATGAACTGAAGCTAAGAATTTAAAAAATCATTTCTATATCTAAAGTCAAATAAAAAGCTTTCAACTTATAAAATTTAGAAATTAAGTGGATCCCTGGTTGAAGTTTCATTTTAAAATTATTGGAAAAGAGATAGAGAACTCAAAACTCTTGTTTGGCAGAATCTGAACTTTCAAACTTGTTTATATAAATAGTGACCTTGACTAGAGATGGAAGAAAACCCAGAATTTGTGTGACGATAAAGTAGAAAAAAAATGTGCCAAGTTCTACTCATGCTTTATCATAGTTACTACCTTGAGATAAAAAGAGATACTAAAAACCCTTACTCAGACATCCTCAGGAATAAAATTAGAACAGTGTGGAAATTCTGTACTTGAGAAGACCTAAGGAAAACTATACTTGTTTTCCCCTTCTAGGCTTCCAAACAGTCATGGCTGATGAATTAACATCTAATAATGCTTTTCTAATGCTGAGATAAATGTTACAAGGCATGAAGACTTATTTGTTAGGGTATAAAGTGACTGTGGTTATCTGGAGCCAGGGACCCTTGAACAGAGGACTCATCCCTCGGGCTGTTTGGGGCTAACTTGGACCAGTCTTCACACCTTCACAGTGTCCATTAGAGTATCTGATAATCTGAGGAGAAAACAAAATTATAGGCCAATAAAACAAGATGTCAAAACTACCCAAAATGATTTTCAGATTCAATGCAATCCCCATCAAAATATAGACATCATATTTTATAGGTCTAGAAGAAATAATTCTATGCTTTGTTTGGAGCCAGAAAATAGCCTGAGTAGCCAAAGCAATCTTATGCAAAAGAACAAATCAAGAGACATCTCATTACCAGACTGCAAAGTGTACTACAAGTTTATAGTCTCCAAAACACCATGGTATTGACATAAAAAATAGAGATATAGTCCTTTGGAACAGAACAGAGAATCCAAATGCAAAAACATTTGCATATAGCCAACTGGTTTTTGACAAAGCAGGCAACATATACTGAGAAAAAGCAGCCCTCTTCAATAAATGGTGCTGGGAAAACCAGATCACTACATGCAGAAAAATGAAACAGGATTCATGTCTCTCACCATTCACAAAAATCAATTCAACATGGATAAAAGACTCAAATGTAAGTCAAGAAATCAAAAGAATTTTACATGAAAATGCAGGAAAACCTCTTCTAGTTATTAGCTTAGGCAAAAATATTATGAGTAAGATCCCAAAGGCAATTATAGCAGCCACAAAAATCAATTGAACTTAATTAAATTAAAAAGCTTCTGTATATCAAAGGAAATAATCCACAAGACAAATAATCCACAAATAGACAAATTGTAGAATGTGAGAAAATACTCATAAGCTGTATATCTGAAAAAGGGCTAACAACCAGAATCTCTAAGAAATCAAGCAATTCAGCAAGGAAAAGAACAAGCAACTCCATTAAAAAGTGGACAAATGATGTGAACAAAAGCTTTTCAAAAAATAGACAAATGTCCAATAAACATATGAACAATGTTCAATAACTCTAACAATCAGAGAAATGCAAATTAAAAGCACAATGAAATATCACCTAATCACTGTTATAATGACTTCTATTAAAAGAAAGTCCCAAACCAATAGATGTTGGTGTTGATACAGAGAGTAAGGAATGCATTAACTTTTACGATATATGTAAAAGAGATAAAGGAAGATGTTACCAATATAAACATGAGTGAGAAATCATATATAAAATAATTAAATTTTAAAATTAAGTTTATAATTAAAATTAAACTTTTTTCCACAAAGAAATGTTCAGACCCAGATGACTTTATTGTTAATCCTATAACTCTTTTAAGAAGTTACACCAATGTTAAACTTAAAGAAGTATGAAGATCTTCCAGCTTATTGTATGAAACCAGTATAGCCTTCATAGAAAAATCTGATTTTTATATTATACTTACTATGAAATATTGAATTCTTTTTTCTAAGATTGGAGAAAATGTAAAAAAGTTTGTGTATATCACTTCTATATTATAGTAAATGTCAGTGATAGAGCAAAAAGGCAAGAAAAAGACAAAATAGATATAAAATTTGGAAAGAAAAAGGTAGAACTATTTATTTATAAATTATGTGATTATTTAAGCAGATAATTCCATGCAATCTGCCCCCCAAAATCACTAGAATGAGTAAGAATGTGTCATGGCTCTAAGATACATGGTTAATTATACATAATTACATTAGCAAAACATTTTAGAAAATAACTTCTAAAATATAATTTATAATAATACTTAAAACATAAAATATTTGGAAATAAATTAACAAATTTTGTCCAAGACCTAACCCGGAGAACTGTCAAACATTGGGAATATTACAGAAGACTTTAATAATGGTAAATATTGTATTTATGAATTACCTGAGTCAATACTGTATTTTTAAGGTGTAAATTTTCTTGACATTGATAGTTTCAATGTAACTCAAATTAAAAATTTTGTTGGTTTATTTATAGAAATTGAGAAACTGATCCCCGAATTTTGCCACCTTTTTATAGTCTCTCTCATTACGTTAATACTATATCTCCTCTAATTATATTCCGGGTCATTTACTGAAGAGAAATAAAAACATATCTCCACAAATAATTCTTTGCACTTTTTTTTTTTTTTTTGCCGGGGCTGGGTTTGAACCTGCCACCTCTGGCATATGGGGCCAGCGCCCTACTCCTTTGAGTCATAGATGCCACCCTCCAGAAACAATTCTAAAATATAAACATTACAGCTTTATCCAAGACTATCTAAAGGTCCAAATGTTGATTATTTACTTATTGTTTCTTGGTTAACCCTTTTAGACTAACCTTTGAAAATGCATCTGTACCCTTTAAGTATTTTTATTCCAGCTGACACTGAATTTTGTTTAGTAGAGTACAGGAAGGCACATTGCAGCAGAGAAAGAGTTTTGCTTAATGCTCGTTGTAAGTTTGCTCAAAGTGGCTCCTGCAATATGTGAGGTTTCTTTAGGGCTCAGGTGCTGTAGTACTCAGTGGCTAGCAGCACTCAGCTTCACCCAGCATCCACCTTGACTGTTTTGTAGCTGAGCACCTCTGGGTATTATACTTGTGAACAGCTTTACTCAGCACCCTCCAGATCAGATTTCCAGGAAATTTTGGGAGGTGTATTTCCTGCAAATTCAGGTGGCACAGCACCACAGTGGCCTCTTTACCACCGCTATACTCTCTCCAAAAAAATCTGTGTCTTAGCACTGGAAGACTGTCTTCCTCAAGAGCACTATCCCAGACATAAAGGTATTGCTTGCTCCTCATAACTACCATTTCCTTATTCTTTAGACTTCTCTTCTTAGTAGTCAATCTTTTGCTAATTTTACTTCCTTTAAGACATAATTTTCTTAGTTTTAACTCTGTTCAAACTACTGTGTGCTTTCTCTTTCCTTATTTGATCTAGATTATTTCAGTCAATCAATAGGAGAATGAATAAACAACTTGTGGTATATTCACAGTATGGAGTATGATGCAACAACAAAAGGAACAAAGTGATAACACCTAAAACAACAAAGGTAAATTCAAAACCATTATATGGAAAAATAAGCCAGACAGAAAAGAAACCATGCTGTATTGTTCCATTTATATGATATTACTAAACAAGCAAGATTTATTTATTACTCTCTCTATATATATTTAAAAAATACTAATTGTACTTGAGTGCACTGGTGTTGCTGGACAGAGGCACAAAAAACTTTCTGATGAAAGTTTATTTACAATATTATCTTTCTTTATTGTGATAGTGATTTACATAAGAATATGTATTTACCAAAACACATCAAACTAAACTCTTAAATATGTGCATTTTACTCAATAAAAAAAGTATCAGGAAGGAAATCTACATACAAATTTGTAGCAATAATGTGATAGTTTGCTGCCAGATACAACATTAATATACAAATGTCAGTTCTATCTGAACATTAAAAAATAACTAATGTAAAAGAAAAAGACAATTCACAGTAGCATCATAGAATAGGAAAAATATCTAACAAAGATATATGACATATCTGTAGTGAAAACTATAACATTAATTAAGAGCTATTTAATAAAATAAATAAATTAGTAAACTGGGACATTAATATTTTAGTAATGCCAACTGTCCCCAAATTGTTTCTTTGATCCATAGAAATTCCAAGTGAAATGAAGAAGATTTATGTGAAATTTGATGTGGAAGATTATATTTTTAAAAAAATGGCATTGCACATATTTCTTATCTCACATGAATTTCAGAAACTTCTTCTCTTTCATCCAGTTATAAAGTTTATTTCTTCTCTTTTAACAATCTGGTAGGCCTTTATTGTTGTCTTGACAAATAAAATTCAGCAGAAATGATGGTGGAAGACTTCTGAGATTAAATGATTAAGGCAATATAGATATGTGTGTGCATATATAGTGTGTATATATACGTATATTTCACTCTCACACTCATTTTTTTCCTCTTTCCCTATCTCCTTCTCTATCTTTCCCTTTGAAATTCTGTCAGGACTTTTCCTCAGATAACAAATAACTAAATAAATATATAAACCAACTAACTAAAAGTATAAAACACATTCATTCATTCTTGATTGTAGAGTGAACACTCAACGCATGATTTTGAATAAATTATTCTCTCATTTCTGTGTTATTAAGTTCTTTTAAACAGGTTTTCAATACATTGTTATGCCCCAAGTTTTGATCTTTGGAGCAATGCACACTTTCTTTTTATTATCATCTATACAAAAATATCCCCTAGTTTACTATTTCAGCCCAGAACTAGTGTTTGTGCTCCAGGGCCCAGCCTTCTTTATGTAACTGTGTATTAGACATCCACATTGAGATAGCCCAGGAAGTTTCTCAGAAAGTACGATGCCCCATCTATCTCTTATTGATAGATCCCCACATGCTACCATGACATATGGTTATTCTTCTAGTTGGTACATAATATTAGAAAACATCAGACAAGTATATATCAATTTTCCATCACTGGATTTCCAAATCTATCTGTACTTAGAGCATTCCTAATCTTATCTCCTATTAAAATCTAGAACTACATTGCCTATCTTTGATCAATTAGACTCTGTATGCCATTCCTTAAACTCTCAATTTTTATTTCCTATTGACTAGCTCCCTCTCCTTTACATTTAATAAGCCATTTAACATATTTAAATCTACCCTATCTTAAAACAGAAACTATGTTCAATCCCTTCTTCCTTTTTTTAACCAATATTCATTAAAAAAATCTACATTCTTCGGCTCCACATTTATCCCTCTCACTCATTAACCCTATGTCGAGTCTATCCTGATTTTCTTTAATACTGTTCCCATAGGGTCAGTAAAGTTCTCCAGTGAATGTTTATGAACTTCTCAGCTACATTCAATAGAGTTGTTCACTTTCTTCTTGACACAAGCCTAGGAATTTTCCTTGAATTCTATCACCTCACATGCACTTAGTTTAATCATAATCTCTATGGCCATTCTTTTCCCTTCTTCTATAAAAACAGTAAATACTGAAATTCCTGTGGACTTTTTTCTACACATTTTTCTTTCTCAAGTATTATTTACCTAAATAATTAATCTATTTTCTTAGACGGACAGATAATAGTACCTATTACCAATTTATCTGCCAAATTATATTTCAACTCAGTTTACATTTATATTATATGTGTATCCTCATTTTAACTCCATATTCAGATATCCACCTGCTTGAACAGTCACCTAAATTAAATATATATGATCTTTGAAAATGACTAATTAACAAACCAAAGATCTGTCTTTTTCAACTGAATTATCGGCATCAAACATAATTTCTGAAATAATGTCACACATAGAAAAATAATAATATACCTAATTAAAAGAATGAGTAAATATTAAGTAATTAATACATTTTCTAATATTGAATATTGAATATTAGTCATTCTTTTACAAAACACATGTTCAGAATTCATTGCAATAACCAGAAGGTTACTAAAAGACTATTCTCTCAACTGGTGAATTTAGAAGTTAGGCGGAAGTTTTAAATATGTTTCAAGAGACTTTCAGTTTTTTCAAACTTTTTTGAATAAAGTAGGCCTTGTAGTGGTTGGCACGTATAAAGAATATAGACCCTAAAATAAATATTTACTATCATCCTAATTATGACATTATCTAATATCAATCTGTGTGTTATCATTATTTTAAGGTCGTTGTGTAAATTATTACATTTAACTTCCAAAACAATTCTATGAAAACAGTGTTATTGTGATGATCCTGTTTTCATTCATTAATCTCAATGTGGAAGTTTCTCCAGTGGGACTTTCATAATATCCTTCTGGTGTTTGTCGGAATTCAATCAAATTTAAAATACTCCTAGCTGAAAGATTTACTCCTCATCATAAAGCCCATTTATAATGTACAGAAACTGTTAGTGTTTGTACTCTTTGAATCTTAAGAATAAATAAAAAGCAGAATTTACTTTGAAATGAAAAATATTTAAAGCCTGAAAACTCATACATAAAAGTAAAGGGAAGTGGAAATAGAAAAACAAGACCTGGGGCCCAGCCAAACACTTTCTATGCTCTTTGCTTTTGAAATGGATATAGAGAGAGGGACTTAGATTCGCCCATTGCACAGTAACACTCCTATGTTATTTCATGCCTACAGAAGTAAAATTGTGACAGAGGGGAGTCAAAAAAGTACAGGAATTAAAAATTAGATTCCATAGGAAAAAAATTATAAATTTTCAATAATACTAAGTGACTTAAAAAAAAAGCCCCATGTATAATTCTTCTCCAGAAGAAATAAAGTTCAAATTTTCGGTAAGTTTCCTTGACTCATACATGCTGTGTCCTTTAGGAGATCAAAGTAATTTACAGACATACTTAAGTATATAGAAAAGCACAGAGAAAAACACATCTAGTCAGTTGATAAGAAGAGAAATAAAAATATTAAAATTGGAAGGAATATTTTAGGATATTTTTAGACATAGATAAAAATTGTGGAAATGGTAGAAACAGTTCTCACAAATTCTACCTCCCATAACCCCCTACTCTGTACATCTTATAGCAGTACGGTAAGCTTGTCACAACTAATAAACCAATAAGTGTATATTATCATTAATTAATGACAAAAATTTATTCAGATTTCTTTGGTGTTTTACTAAAGCTATTCTGTCTCTATAGCAGTGATTTTCAACTGATTTGCCAGATCACAGTGGTGTGCAGTGAGAGGATCTTTATTTTTTAAAGACCAACAATTAAATGATTCTCAACTGAAGTTCAAAGCACTGTAAGTATTTTGCTTTTTTGACTCTTTTGTTTTTCGATCAACATAATTTAAGTGTGCCACAGAAGTTTAACTATAGGTTTAAGGGTGCCATGAGATAAAAAATGTTGGAAAACACTGCTCTAGAGGCTACATTATCCTGTGATTACATAGCCACTCAGATGGATAATGATATGTGTCCTTGCATATTTTTGTGCTTAATAATTCCTTAGTTCCTCAGTTTTAATTACTAGCACTCTGATGTCAGTATATATAGCTCAACTAAACAAAAGCCTTTAGAATTCCTCAATTCCTTGATATTTTTAAGAAAATTGCTGGACTAGACTACTTACTGCATAAGTTAAAATCTAGATGTCAGAAGGAAGGATAAGTGGTAGTGCAGAGAGATCAGAGCTGAAACAAGGGAGCAGATACCACCACAGATCCTACAGATAGCAAAATATACTAGGGACCATGTGAAAATTATGCCAATAAATCCAATAACTTAGATGAAATGTACACATTCCTTAAAATCTATAACTTACCCAAATGCACACACATAAATATAAAATTGATAGAATAAATCTACATCTATCAAAGTAATTGAATTTGTTAAAAAATAACTTTGAAACAAAGGCAATTCTAGGTTCTAATGTTCCACAGGTAAGTTCCATCACTCATTTAAGAAAGAAATAATACCAAGCTTACACAGACTCTTTCAGGAAACTGAGGAGGAAGAAACATTTCCTAATGAGTTTTATGATGTCAACACAACCCTGGTAACAAATCTGATGAAGACATTACAGAAAAATTGCCATGGGTTAATATAAAGACAAAAATCATTAAAAACATGTTAGCAAATCAAATACAGCAACACATAAGAACTATGGCCAGCTGGAGTTTATGCCAGTAATGCAAAGTGAGTTTAACATTTGAAAATATAATTACTAGTATAATAGCTTCAGACTGGAATGATATAATTCCATGTTGGTTAGCAATCTATTGATCTCAGTTAAAAATTTTAATGAAAAATTATATAGTTATTATAACAATGAGAAAAATGCCCCCAAAATGTGTGGGGCAAAGAGGACAAATGTCAAATCCTTTATACATTCTGAGGTTTCACCTTACTCTTGAGCTAGCAAAATTGCCTGCCAAAATTTCAGTTGCTTGTAGGAGACATAGATTCCTGGATCAGGTGTAAAACAATTTTTTAAAACTTTCAGAGATCTAGTATATCCCATACTCTGGGTTGTGTAGGGAGCACTGGGGTACAGTGGACGTTAAGTGGTCATTATCTTTATGATCTAGGATAATGTTAATCTAAAAACAGTTTCTACATGCCTGAATGTGATTATGTTGGAGGTCCTTACACCATGTTTTGCATGGGTTCTGACCTGGAGGGTATACAAGCGAAAGAACTCTAATGGGGATTGCCAAAATAATTTACTGTTAAAGTAACTTAATATGATCTCTCACCCTTTTCATGTGTTAAAAATCTTTTTCAGTTCCTTTTTTCAAATTTCAAATTAACATGAGGGTACAAATGTTTCAGTTACATTGTTTTCATTTCTAAGGTAAAGTTCAAGTTATAGTTGAGCCCTTCACTTAGGGAGGGTGCTGAGCACCCTCACATTATGCACATTAGATTTTTCTCTAACACTCAATGATACTGAATAGGATATAGGAAGCATAGAAGGTGGATGGAGCACTTGGATAATCAGCTCATTGTTGAGTGGCTATTGTGATAAAATACACACTTTTGCAAATGACCTAGAAAACCAAAAGCATGAAATGGATTTGTTGTATCATCTCATTGGATTGGAACAGGAACATCATAATTCAAAAAGTTTTCAACATCAATGAAGTATTACCAATAGTCTCTTGAAGGATTCAAAGGTCTGATGTAGTTGATCTTCTGGAAGAGAATAGAGGAAATATTTCATGCCAAATAGTCTGTCTTGTTATGAGACCATCAAGTCAACGATGAGTAGGAATTATAAATCTAGCGTTTAGTGATAGCTTTTGTTTTCAGAAACGGAGAGATCTTCATTTGTACCCGGGATATGATGATGGATATTTTGTCATACTTAGTATGATTCAGCCAGGAGTGATGGCTATTCAATAGCATTATTCCAGTTGATATTAGCAGACAGGCCCTCACCATGGGCAGATGGAGATTCATGAGCCACCAGATGCTTAAATGGTTTGAATAGCAACTGTAGTTTATTTCCACATTTTGTGGACTCCAAGAGGGATTTCTTTAATCTCCTAGTCTAATTTTGCAATTGGCAGATGAAGTGTTTAGGCTAGGCAATTGGCACAGCCAGAGTCAGCAAAACTGTAATCCTCCATCAAGAGGAGACCTTGATGGAAAACTAAGTAAGCAACCTTGAATTCTGCCCAATAAGCAGAGTGACCATATTTGTTTTTAATTCTGTGTACCCAGTGCTGTGACTGAACAGCTATAGCAGCCCACGGAATACATCAGGTTTTAGTTCACCTGAAACATCAGTGAGCCATGCTTTTGCTTCATATAAGAATCAGGGAAAATATTTTCCTCAAGTTGATGCCAAGATTCAGTATGGACAAGATCACTTTTGCAAGCTAAATTTATTTTTCAAAGTGATGTACCTGATAGCTGCATCAGAGAGATAATCATTTTGCCTAATGGAGGAAATAAATGTAGACAGATGCCTAACCTTTGGAAATATCACCAGGCTACAAGCAAGCCCTTCTTGTAACTAACCCTGCAGTGGAGAACTTCTGCCATATTTGTGAATCAACTATACACACTGAACTCAGGGATATCTAGTCTTGATGTCATCCTGATCTAACACCTGGCATTTGTTTCATATGTAAGAGTAGATCAAAAGAAAAGCATATATGAATATCAAATATGCCTGAAATGCACAATGAGATAATAATGCATAATTGTTTTTATGGAAAGATCTCTGTAAATTAACTTATTCAGGTAAATATTCTTGGAAATAGGATTAAGAATTTATAAACTGATGACCATATTTTTCATTTTTAAATTTACAGCCTTGTAAGTGTAAAGAATGTGTGATATTTTGAGCCTACTAAACTAAGAACTATATAGTTTTACCATTCTAAGGGGCTGGGGCCATGAACAGCAGACTGCTTGTTTTGCAGTGACCCTCCCACATTATGAGTTTGGCACTGAGTTGGGGTCCTATTCTCTGATTTTTTTTGACATTTTCTATTTAAAACTGAACATCTTCCCTATTAGGAGGCTAAAGTGAGGGTGGCTGGACCTTCAATATTCTTGGCCTACTGTACTTGGAGTACAGTGGGACTAGGAGGTGATAAGGACTCCCTCACCACTCACTTGCTTTCACCTGGAATTTAACTTTTGTCACATGGAATGGAATGTGTGCCGCCAGCTTGTCCCTCCTAGAGAGATATGGTAGTCTTTTACTGGCAGCTGGGCCAAGAGGGAGATTGACCTGCTTGTCCAGCCCACACGAGTGGTTCTTCCCAGGTTGAATAGGCAGGAGAATGGAGAGAGGGAGTGATTCCTTGCTCAACTGCCACAGGTTCTCACTCTTCTTACTGAGAATAGATGGTCTCGAATAAGTATTTTTCATTAACAATTTGCCTTTATGAAACAAGTGAGATAATTTATTTTTAATTTTAATACATTTTTTCATTTATGGGGATCAGGCCTGTGGCAGTCCTCAAGGCATCTCTGTCCTATAGTCTGTTATACTCTTGGATGTTTGCTTAAGCTTCTTTCTCCCAGAATTTAGCG
The DNA here is from genome assembly GCA_963573935.1 of Arctocebus calabarensis. Lineage (NCBI taxonomy): Eukaryota > Metazoa > Chordata > Mammalia > Primates > Lorisidae > Arctocebus > Arctocebus calabarensis. The sequence continues at coordinate 60,953 of CAUYON010112102.1, read as the reverse complement.
TGCTGCACTTTTTTATTTCCAATCTTGAATGTTTCAGTGAATTATGAGACCAACCTGGAATTCTGTTATTTTCACTTTTGAATGTGACTTTAATCTTAATCTTAATCTTAATCTTTGTACTTAATAATGTGCCAATTTCTTTCTTTCAAAAATTCTATATTCTTTTTCTTTTCTTTTTTTTTTTTTTGAGATAGAGTCTCACTATGTCTCTCTCAGTAGAGTGCTAAGACATCTCAGCTCACAGCAACCTCAAACTCTTGGGCTTAAGCAATTCTTTTGCCTCAGCCTCCCAAGTAGCTGGGACTATAGGTGCCTGCCATGATACCTTGCTATTTTGTTGTTGTCACTGTTGTTTAGCTGGCCTTGGCAGGGTTTAAACCCACTAACCCCAGTGTTATGTGGCCAGCACCCTAACCACTTAGCTACCTGCACCCAGCCAAAATGTTGTATACTCTTATTTTTTCTTTGTGTAGGTATAGAGAATTTTCATTTTATTTCAGTCATTCTTTTAATGAGTGACTATTACATATATGCTTGGCACTGTAAAGGGAATTTCCTAGAGTGATATCTGCTGTGAGAAAAGATGGGTGGAATGGTTGCTTTAGAAGAAGTAAATAAAAAATTATGAAAAGTTTGCATTTTTTGTGAATAGATAAAAGATAAATAGCAAATCATTCATATCAAAAGCAAAGCTGTTTTCAAAGTCAAGCTAAGAATGAATGTACAAGCCTGAGTCAGAAACTGACTTGGGTATTTTAAGGGTAGGAAGCAGCCTGATGTGACTGGAACATCCTGATCTATGTATAAGTGTGGATATGGAGGAGATGTCAGAAAGATAGTATGATGTAATTGTTTAGGCAGGGTATCCAAACTATGGCCCATAGGTCAAATCTGCCCTACCACCTGATTTCGTGTGGTTGTAAAGTAAGAATAGTTCTTATATTTTTAAGTGACAGAAAAAATACAATGACGTTTTCATGAAATGTAAAAACTTTGTACAATTCAAATTTCGTTTTTAATTAGCAAAATTTTATTGGAACTTGGCTGTGCCCATTTGTTTGCATATTGTCTATAGCTGCCTTTGTGCTGAATTATGTAAGCATTGGGCCTGCAAACGCCTATTTACTATTTAAGTTTTTCCAGAAATGAAAAAAAAAAAAAAAACTGATTTAGGACACTTGATCTGGGTGGAATAACCAGAGAAATAACATAATTTTGTAGTAAGAGACACGTAGGCCTTTGGTTTGATTTGAGTAATGGATAGGAAGAAAACTAAAGTTTTGATTCAGATAATGTGTATGCAAGGCCCTGAAGTGGTAATTTTATGTAGATAGTTGGTTAAATGAGTTAGGCTTGCAGTATGAATTTTTGAGTTATCAGCACAGAAATGGTATTTAAAAATCATAGGAAAAGATGAGATTATCTGGTAAGAGAAGGGAAAAGGAAGGAAAAACACAGAAGATGATACTGGAATTTTCCTGTCGGAACCTTGGTCACCAGAATTGAAGAATGAATTCACAGATCACAAGTAAACAAAAGCAAGATAATTAATTGAGAAGAAAGGGAAGAGGCAAGCAAAGACTCCAGCACAGCAGAGGGGGTTCCCAGCGGGTAGCTGGCTGCTTCTGACCCTTTGTCAGGGAGTTTTTAAGCCTTAACTGTTCTCCTGGTTATGGATGGCTCACGGTGGTTGGTCCTTTCAAATTAAAATGCCTCTCCCTTATTGGCTTGTTCTTCACCAAAGGGCTTCCTTTCTTCCTGGTATGTCCCATTCAATGACAGCTACTGACTAATGGAAGCATAGGTCACAGAGGCACCCTGTGCTAGATCTGACACATCCAGCTGGATTCCAACGCCCTCTCCTGACACTCCTTCTTTGGGCCTCGTTTCCTTGCCCTTGCCTAAAAGTCTTCTGAATCCTTTGAAGCGAGCCAATTTGGGAAACAAGAAAATTCTCAACTCACTATCTCAAGTGGCAAGTGCATCAAATTAATTCATTTTTTAAAATTATTTCAATTCATTAGATTCCTCCAATTTTCTGAGCTTTTAGTTTATCATAGATCTAGAATTAATGACAATAGAATGTGTTAAGTAGATAATGGGGTCACCGTAAATAGGAGCTTGTCTGTCCACATTTTCATCTGTTTAGAGGTCTTAATTTTTAAAATAGAAGTGAAAACTAGAACAAATATTTCCTGATGGTGTTGTCCAAACAAATTTATCAGTATTTAATTCAGTTTCCTGTTTCTTCAATTTGTGGCTTTCATCAGTGCATTTTAAGACGTGTTTTCTTTTTTTCCTTCCTCATCTTCCTTTTTGTCTAGCTGAAGACTAAGGGCAGAAAGAGGAGAGACAGAGAGAGCCTAATGTGCCTGGGAAAATAGAGAGATAAATAGGCTCCCTTGCAAAAGAGGACATGGTGTCCTTGGGGTAAGGCCATTTTGGTTTAGATAACAGGGCTTGGAGAAAGTCCTATAAAAGATCATGTACAGGGCTGCACCTGTGGCTCAGCGAGTAGGGCGCTGGCCCCATATAATGAGGGCTGCGGGTTCAAGCCCGGTCCCGGCCGAACTGCATCAAAAAAAAAAAAAATTAGCTGGGTGCTGTGGCGGGCACCTGTGGTCCCAGCTACTTGGGAGGCTGAGGCAAGAGAATTGCGTAAGCCCAGGAGTTGGGAGTTGCTGTGAGCTGTGACGCCACTGTACTCCACCGAGGACGATAGAGTGAGACTGTCTCCACAAAAAACAAAACAAAACAAACAAAAAAAAACACTATTAAAAAAAAATCATGTACATAGAGGATTTGGCTGGCTCAGACTTGGAGTACCTGAGGGCACAGTGAAAGAAGGGAAGAGTTAGTTGAGTAGGTCAGATTAAAAGGTGGGAATAACAAACTGGGAATGAAAGTCCTACTGACCTTGTGGGATATGAATCCTGCCTTCACCCTGATTAGTCAAGCTAACAAGAGTGTGGGTAATTCAGGCCATATTCTTGTTAATTAACTTGATTGCAATGGTCTCTTTTTGATTGGCTACCTGGAAGGGATTGTTCCTTCCTTTGGTTCCAAAAATGTGGGAGTAGTAATACTACTTTAATAGCATAGATCAAGGAGTGTTCTCCCTATTTCTTACAAGTATTTGGTAGCGTTAACAAGGCAGTGAAGGTCAGTTTTTCGCTTGTTATGTTTTCTTCAAAAGGCAGATGAAACTGTAGTCCCTGTCTGGAAAACTTCTGGTCTCACAGCAGAGAAAATAACATACTGACCCTTAGAGCTTCTAATTCTTGTGAGTCTGCATGGAAGTAACTCTTGACACTTACCTTCACATGTGAAAGAAAATCAGATGGTCATGCCAGAGCTGCCACAGTGAAAGACAATACTTCTCTGGAGACAGACAAGCTATCTCTGAACAATAATAGATCTACCACAAGGGACTCTTGTACCCCAGCAGATGATACGTAATGCTGGCCTTCATGTGACTGCAGTATGTACAGAGATAACTAGATAGTGTTAGCATACATCTTGTAGAAAGAATCATGGATTAACAAATAGATCAGATTGAAAAAAGTGAGCTGATTTCTAAATTTCAGCTTTACAAATCCACATCAATGGTGTCATACTTAAAAGAATAAATATCAAAAAGAAAACAAATTGATACAGAAATAATAATGTGTTCTGTTTTAGACATACAAGTAGAAAAGTCACATAGTCCAAAAATATTTGCCAACTTTATATTCAGTGCTGTTGCAAATTGAAGATACAGCATTAAACAAGTCACATAGAGTCCAGTACTCAAGTATTCAAGTTCAAGTTTAAAGATGTATATGATTCAGGGCTTTTATCCAAAAGGGCATTGAATTTTGTCAAATGCTTTTTCCACATTTATTGAGATGACTATATGGTCTTTGTTTTTGTTTCTGTTTATCTGTTTTTGTTTATCTGTTGAATCATGTATTGATTTATATGTGTTGAACTATCCTTGCATCCTGGGATGAAGCCTACTTAATCATGGTAAATTTTCTTTTATATGCTATTGAATTTGGTTTGCTAGTGTTTGATAAAATAAATGCATAATAAATAAGATAGGCTAAATAAATAAATAAATAAAGATATTCTTCTTCAATTAAAAAAAATATGTTTAAAAAATGTGTTTTTAGCCGGGTGTTGTAGCAGATGCCTATAGTCCCAGCTACTCAGGAGGCTGAGGCAGTAGAATTGCCTAAGCCTAAGACCTGGAGGTTGCTGTGAGCTGTGATGCCACGGCACTTGTGTTTTTGGCATAGGCCCCATGCTGCTTATTACTCCTTTCTAAAATGGGATGTGGAAGTAAGCCAGGGTAATCAGCAATTTATATTTATAAATCTGGAGCAAACTAATTTTTAAACAAGTCTGCCATAATAATTGATATTTCCTCCTTCAGAAAAAGAAAAAGAAAAAGAAAAAAATTGATATTTCCTCTTTCAGAAAAAGAAAAATTGGTGAGTGAATCCTCAGGTGTCTCTCACCTGACTCTGAATCATGATGGCCTGTATGACTGTTTTTTGCGTCCTTCTTCTAGTTCCTGCAGGTTTTTCTCCAGATTCAGAGGATGCAATATGAAAAGGAGAGATGGCTTGTGTGAGTCTTTCTTCATCAGCTTTGCTCCTCTGCTCTTCTGCACCTGGAGTTTGTTCTTTTCAAGATATCCTTTGCTTCCCCCATGAACCACTCGTTCCTTTAGATTTGTTATTCCCAGTATGAAAGATTCCTTGGCTGTCTTTTTAGACTTTTGATGAAATCTCTCCTTTAAATAGTTCTGAGCAGGGTTTTGTTGTGGGGAAAGCTACCAATACCTCCCCTATGGCATGCCTACAGCATCTGATAGTTTTTTGAACATCATCCTCATCTGGTTTGAACTCACAAAATTTGAAATACACTTTTAAAAATTTTGTTTTTGGATTGGTGACAGGATTTTTCTCATTCTTATCTTTGTGACTATTTTTGTTGTATTTGGTGGGTTCCAGATTAAGTGTACACTAAAAATACCCTAATTTGCCACTTAGTGCTAGAAAGTCTGTTGCGGAAAGCTCAGCACTTGTCCCTGAAGCCATATCAGAAGAAATGAAGAACGAGGGCAAGTGAGTTGAGGAGAAAGAAAAGGAAGTGTATTAGTTGGCCAACAAATGAAGAGGCTATCAGACTCCCAACTCAAAGTGCCAGCATCTTCCATCTAAGCAAGAAAACAGAGCTTTTAAAGGTTCTCATAATTCCCATAATCCCATTTTGAGCTAAAATTATCTCATGGGAATTCATTCCATCTCCTGTGGCATTGCCAGAGCAAAGGAACGCTCCTGCTCCTACTGACCACTGGTCTGAAGGTGTGGGTAAGGGGATTTTGAAGAGATAGAAAACATTTTAATCCTTTTTTAAAAAGGCTATTCTTTCCATAATTTTAAGAGGAGAGACAGTACAGAGTAATAGCCAAAGAAAAAGATTTGAGAGAGAGATAGAGCAACCAGGTTGAGTTGTAACTGCTACTCTTTTTAAGTGTGCAGCCTTAGAAAACGAATTATACATAATGCGTTTCTTTGTGCCTCAGTTTCTTTTTATAATAACTTACACAGTCTCTTTTTGCCTCAGTTTCTAACTGGAATATAGTCTTATACATAGTCTCTTTTCACCTCAGTTTCTAATTGGAATAATAAGAGTCTCAATATCATAATTATTTAGGTATATATGTGTATGTTTGTGTGTGTGTATGATAGATTAGCGCCTGGCACACAAGAAGCATCAGAGTGTAGTAAGTTAGGAAACAGCTCTCCCAGAAAAGGAGGACACAGGCAAGGACCCCATCTCAGTGGCACCCATTTGAATTTTGTCCCAAGCTATTGCACACACCTGGGGAGAAGGGAACACCTTACCAATCTGCCAATCTGAACATAGTGTACCAACTGCAAAAGGATGTAGAAGACTCTCGAGCCCAGCAACAGGAATAAGGGAATCTTGAAGTCTCTCAGAGAGAGTCATGGGAGGTCTGCATGCACAGAGAGACTGATTCCAAGGTGACTTCTGAACCACAAGAGGTAGGCCTGACCCTGATGATACAAAAGAGAATCAGCAGTTAACCCTTACCTTGTTGCCCCTTTGCCTACTTGTCCTGGCAATGGAGGCCTGTTTGCTGTCTATTAGACATACCCTGCTTTAAAAACTTTCTACTCTCTAAGCCTATCTTTCACTTCCTCAATCGACTGTTTCATGATTACCTTACTACGGGGTGTGTGTCAGTTATTGACCAGGAGTGCTCTAAGAACCAAGGACCCAGGCAGCTGCCTGAAATGCTGACATTTCAGGAGACAGGCAGCTGCTTTGAAACTCAACAGTATTATTGTTAAGTGTTTTATTATCACTATTGTTATAAGTCTTATACTTTAAAATTAATTTAAGTGATACCTCCTGACTTTAATTTTCTAGTTCAGTTTTTTCAGTCTCTAACTGAGTATAGCTTCTTTATGGGCAAAGCAACATATTATTTTCCATTTTACTTTCCATGCTGTAACTTGTCTCATATTTTGGCAATCCTCAAATGTTTGTTGTATTAAAATGAATTAAAGGTATTTGACAATTTAAGTTTATTAAAAATCTGATCACACATATTTTTCAAGGTTCTTCTTAATCTGCAGAATTGACAACTTTGGTCTCTAAGCTTTGTAAAAATAAAGACATAGGAAAAATATATAAATACTATAAAAATGAAAATCAATAATTCTTTATTTCCCTTTAATTTGACTAGGTATAAAATATGCAGCACTGGTGTAAACTTTGAAGTCTATCTACAGTTGTTTACTAAAATTATTTTTAAAAGGAAGAAGGATTTCTTTTTTATCCTGATAAAAGTCACTTCATAAAAATTTGTTAGTTAGGAAATCATCAGATAAGTGACAACAAGTTAATTATATCATTTTTGTTCTAAAAGTAATAGCTTTCAGCCAATTTCAGATTGACTCTCTTTGTGGTCTCAGAATATTGAGTAACTGTCCCAGTAAACAGATATTCCATCAATCCTCAATAAAAGCACATTTCAAGGTCAATTTTTTTGTTAAATGGATAAGGCACTGAATTTGAAATCTTGGAAATCAAATAAGGTAGCTTGCTGCTTATGTGCAAGTAATGGATGCCTCCCCCCAAAATGAACTTTATAAGAAAAATTAGCCTTCATTTTGCTTACCATACATAGACTTTAGTACAACTTGATTTACGCAAGAATAATATGAGACTTACAAATACTGTTCCATGTCTAGGTATGAAACTACTTTCATTTTTATCAGGTATAATTTTTACCTGTAGGAAGACATTTATATTGGGTCACAGATTCAATTATGTCTTCTCAAGATTCATACGTTGAAGTCCTAATCCCTGGTACCTCAGAACATAGTTATGATGAGGTCATCCTAGAGACTTGGTTTCCTTATAAAAGAAATAAATCTGGGCAGAGACATACATACAGAGAACACAACGTGAAGATTGGAATTATATTGCAGTAAATCACCAAAAATTAGGAGAGACTCCCAAGACACAGGATTCCCTAACAACTTCAGAAGGAGGATGGCCCTATCAACACCTTGATCTTGAACTTCAATTTCCAAAACCATGAAACATTAAGTTTATGCTGTTTTAAGCCCCTTGGCTTGTGGTTCTTTGTTACAGCAGTTCTAACAAACTAATGCATCTACAATATGCAACTTCACAGTTAAATTTATGTTTCTTGATATACTTTACATATTATTATACAGACAAAGATTCACAGCCACCTGAGTTCTGAAAGAGTAATAGTTGGCTTGGTGTCGAGTGCATCCAGTACTCAAGTCCAAGCAGTAGGTTAGCAGCACAAGTCTTGTTAATCACCTTCTTGGACAAAATCCCAGCCTGTTCTTAATAGAAGAGGCCTTTTGGTTACCCGAGGATTGCAAGCAGATGCTCTTCCTTAATCATTTTTACATAAGATATTTCATCATTTCTTAAGTTTCTTTTAATTTTTGTTGGGTTGCTTCTGTTGTATGGGGAATATAGCATGAAAATATTTTTTAAAAATAAAAGCAACAACTTTCACATTATATTTTATATTTTAAAAGCCTTCAAATCCACTATGACAATCTGAGACGATGTTAACAAAACTAGTATTTGCCTCAAATTTATGTAATCTAATTATTTTCCTTTTGTTTTCTCACTATGAAAATGAATATATATACCCAGAAGATGAATATATATGTATATGGCAGTACCTTCTTTTCTGTACAGTTAGATGAAAGCCTTGAGAGGTATTAATTTTACAAAGTTTAATAATGTCTTTATGTTATAAGAGTAGCTATTGAGTGCAATACATATGCCTATTTGAAAGGGGCTTTTGCACTTCTGAGGTCTTTTTCATTTGAGTTTCTAACCACCTTAGCTCCCAGCATCATTCATTTTGAGCAACAGTTACATATATCTGGAGTCTGATCATCAGGTATTGTTAATGCTCTGTGCTGTTTTCTTTTGCCTAATTCTAGTTTATTCCTTAAATACTGAAGCATTCCATTCTATCTAGTAGGTGGGTGCCCAGTACATTTTGCTGACTAGTAGCTATGACAGATATGCAGTGGTTTAGTTAAGACAAGAAACTGTGCTGCAACACTTCTGTGGGGATTGTGTGGAAGACTAGAAAAGGCTGTAGAGCAGTCATTTTCAACCAGTGTGCCGTGAGAGGATCTTGGGTGCACTGTAAAAAATTTTGAAGAGCGTTAAGTTATTTTCAAAAGAATTTCAAACACAGTGTTTTTTTTAATCTTTTTTTTTTAATCCTTTTTTTGACCAACATAATTTAAGCATGTTGCAAGTGTGCTCTGAGATTTAAAAAAAGGTTGAAAAACACTGCTCTAGAGTTAGGGAAGTTAGGTTACCTGAAAGTGCATAGGGGTGGGTGTTTGGAGATGATTGTAAAAAGTACCAGAGCCTCTTAATTAGGTCATGGGATAGTAGACTAATGTATGTTTTTTTGCTTTTTTTTTTTCACTTTGGTATTTACCTGGACTAATGGATATCAAATAAATCTGGATGCTCAATAAATGGTCTTGGATATTATAAATGTAAATCTGTTCCATATTTATTATGGATACCACTGTACTATAAAACTTTAGCCTGATATATAATTAAAATAACACATGTATGTTGAATATAGTAGTCCCCAAGACATCCGTTGAATGTGTGAAACGATAAATAGCATAATAAACTCAATACAGACTATTTTTTTACATATATGCCTGTTATAATGTTTAACTTATAAATTAGGTACAGTAAAAGATTAATAAAGAGAACTAGTAATAAAATAGAAAAATTATAATAATATAGTTTAATTAAGCTATATGAATATAATCCCTCTCTATCAAAATAGTTTATTATACTGTACTCACACTATTTTTGGAGCACGGTTAACTGGAAGTAACTGAAGTACAGAAAATAAAACTGCTAACAAGCAGACACTGCTGTACCACTTTAGAGCAACCACAGCTACATGTTTTCCCCTAGTTTGGAAGAAAAAGATGATATTGATAGCAAATATCACTTTGCGGCCTTTTTGCTAAGATTCAGTGATAGTAAAACTCCAAAAAAATGTTAAAAAAATGCAATTTTAATCAATAATCTCCTTTGTTTTCTAAACAATTTTTGCCTGAGATGTTAAATAAAATAAAATTGACTACTTTGAGTTTCACTTCTAGCTTCACCCCAAATTCCGTTAAACATTCCGAGAAGCTCTAAAATGACTGAAGTTATTGACAGCAGAATGTTAACAATTCATGTCTAAGCATTTATAGAATCAATTAATCGAGCCAATTCTTGGGAAAGATTGGTCCAAATGGATTTAGAGAATTTATATAAAATATTTAATTAATTTTCTTTTCTCATCCTTTTTAAACATTTGATATGAAAACCTCAAGGACTGGTTTAATTAGGAAATACATAATTATCTCTGAAATAAATGAGAGTTAGATATTTTAAGTATTCATTATCAAATCATTTACATTTCAAAAATGTTTATATGAAGCAATAATCTTTTTTTTACAAGACTGTATAATTCTTTTTTCTGTTGTACCATTTTGTTTTTCCTTTCAGGATTGTCTGTTCCTTATCTTTCACTTCCTTTCCCTTCCTGTGGTTTACCCTGTTTATTTTCTTATTGTGTAGTAAGTGTTATGTAAATTTGCACAGAATGAAGCTAGTTTCTTCTAACGCCAGTAAACAGTCATGAAAATCTTTGAAAATCATGTCTTTCAAAGGAAATAATTTTCTTTTAAAGGTAGTGAGAATTCTGAGGCCAAGATTTTCCTAAGGAGAGTGAAGCATTTAAACATTTCCTTTAAGCATATAATTGTCCATCCATGCACAAGAATTGCTGTGCTCTTCATCTGTGACCCCCTTTGTCATTGATTTTTGGAATTAGTTGAACAGTTCAGTCTAGTATTTAAATCTTACAAATTTGCCAGAGTGCAAGCTGTGCACAGCCTGCATACAATGATTACTTTTTAGATGTTTAATGCAGTCTTATTTTGAAGAATTATTTTCTTTTAAAAAAATAATAGCACTGACTCATTTCCCAAATTAAACTTAGTTATTTCAAAATGATTTTACTAAAACTTGTTAAAGATCATCATTCTGATAGTGTTTTCACAGCTAAGAGGTAATCTTTAGAGATTTTTCTATCAGTTTGATTCCATTTTCTTCCACATATGCTTTTTGCTCATAACAAAAATTCTCTGCTTGACCAAAATTCACTGAGGCTCCTAAATCTTCTTGTCTCTTTTGTACATTTTCTTGTAAAAATCTAGTTTTAGCAAAGAATCCTGCTAAGTCAGTTTAACAAGGACCCCCACCCCAATACCTGATCGCCAACAGCTGATCAGGCTTCTCATTCTCCCCAGACCCCCATCACCATCCTACAGGTGAGGTCTATCACACTGGCCTGTCTTCCCGAAGATTCTTGTTGGGTGGGTTAAGCCAGAATCTCCCTTAAACCTGACATTTCCTCTTAGTAATTTAGTCCTTTCCTTTGATCCCTACTCTGTCTACTCCTTGGCTATAAATTCCCTCTCGCAAAACTGTTTTACGATTGAGCCCAATCTCATTTCCCCCACTGCAGAAATCCCATTTTAGTTATCCTATACCCGTCACAATGTGGTAAGGTTGCTTTTACTGTGATTTAACAAGTATCTTTGAATAATTTTTCTTCAATACTCATAATGTAATTTCTAGTGAAAGAAACAAAAGCACTTATATCATCTATCCATGCATTCTTTTCAATGTTCAAAACTTTCATATCTTATTTTTATTTCATAGAAGTATTCTAAAATTTACAAATTTAAATAATAATCTGTGTCAAAGTATCATAATATATCCTTGTGTTTTGTGACATTTATTAAGTTTAAATGTATTATTTTCCTTTCACAAGTACGAAAGCTTATTTATATGATGTAATTGACTGATTAATTAAGAGTATTATTTTCCATGAAAGATTTTCTTTTTGCAATTTAGAATAATTGATGTTTACCATTCTTTTACAATGTATATTTTATTTTTAGAAGGATATTTTTAAGAGAAATGGTTATTCATTATAACATGTCATCATCCAGTAAGTTGTTTTTTTAAGAATCATGTTCGTAAAGGGTTATGCAATGAATTGGCTGGACGTAAATAAAGTGGTTACATTAGAAGTTCATGTAATTACTTTTGAGCTGCTGACCATTACAAATTTTATCCAAGAGTCACAGATTACATAACCTTAGAGTAAGGGAGGGAAAAAACCCTCTAAAAGCATTAGATTTAATCTCATTTTATAGAGGATATTAAATTGAGCTTAATGATGAACACTTAATTTTTGTCACCTTCAGTCTGGGAATCCACTTTCTTTTAACTTCCAAGCTCATTCCATCTTTTCCTCATAGTGTTATGCATACGTAAATACAAAATCAAAAGGTACAATTTTTCAAACAATAAAGTGCATTTTAGTTCTTGCTCTACTCAAATACCAATTTTAATAGATCCCTAACAAAATTTCCTTTCTTTTTTTGTTCAGCCTTCGTACCTTCATTTATTCCTCCTAAACTGCTGTTAATTATTATCTTTGTCTTATAAACATATATATAAATGGTAATCATTTAAAACAACTTTGATAAAATAAAGACTTTTATGGAAAACAAGTTCTGTCCACCAGAATTAGGTGAAGGAGAAATAATATGTATGAGAAATTCCAGTTATATTGTTTAAAAATCAAGTATATAAGAATAATCAGCATTCAATAACCTTCAAGTATTTAGTGTGATATGTGGTTAACTTGTGCCGCATATATTCACCTGTCACTACAGTCAGGGTAGTGAACAATATCCATCGCCTCCCTAAGTCGTCTGTGAATATTGATAATGATGCCCCTTTCTTTCCTCATTTTCCCCAGGGAAAGCAAACAAATGAACAAAAAACTCTGATCTGCTTTCTTTCACAACAAATTAGTTTGTGTTTCAATTGGGCTTACAAGTTATAAATGTAGAAAAACAATGACAAAAAAAAATCACTATTTGGCCAACACCACTTAGCTAACACCTCAGTAGTACTTGTAAGCAAGAATCATTAACAGATGCTAACACTAGTGTGTGTAAATATGAGACACAAGACATTTAGATAGTCTAAAAGTATTATTCTACTACATACATATTCATTATCATGGGAAAAGAGAAGATGAAAAGGATAAGGTGCTAGAAATTATCGAAGAATGAATGGTTGAAAAGTTTCCATATTTTTTGAAAGACATAAATAATACAAATTTAGAAAGTAAACCTAGAATAGGATACAGTCAAAGAAAACCCTTTAAGGAGACAGAATAATCAAGTCACTGAAAATCTAAGATAAAGAAAAAGGACTTTCAAGCAGTCATAGGAGAAAAAAGACAATACAAAAAATTGGAAGTCCACGTATTTCTCATCAGAAAGCTATAGAGGCTAGAGAATGGTGGCATATTTTTTTAAAGCTTAGAAAAATTAATGTGCCAATAAAATTCTATACCTAGAAACTCTGTCTTTAAGAAATAAAGTAAAAATTTATTTTTAAAATTAGGTAAATAAAATGAAGCAAATTTGTCTACATAGGACCAGCTCTACAATATATGTTAAAAGAATTTTTTCCCAATGAAGGATCAATTACAAGGCAAGGAAGCTTTCTTTCCCACATCCTTTGAATATTTAACTAGACATGTTTGCCATTATAATAAAGAAAAAAAAAATAGTATACATTGGAAAAGGAGAAGTAATCTGTCTTTAATTTCATATAATTGTTTCCTTAGAAAATCCTAATCTATACAAAATACTATAACTAATATATTAATTTAGCCAAATTAAGGATGCAAGTCCAAAGTCCAAAAATCAATTTCATTTTTATTTATAATTAATAAAAAGCATTATAAAACCAATATCATCGGCAATGGCACCAAAAAAATCATGTAATGTTGTGTTGTGATATAATAAAAGATATCTAAGAATTCTACACCAAAAAATTGCAAATTTCTGCTCAAAGAAATTGAGGTAGTCCTAGAGAAATGAGATGATTAACCATGTTCGTGGACTGGAAGATACCAATCAACTCTAAACTGAGCTACAGTTATTAACAACGTTCTAGCAGATTTTTGATAGAAATTGACATGGATGCTTAAATTTGTTTTAAATTGCAAGAGACCTGGCTCAGCGCCTGTGGCTCAACAGGCTAAGGCACCAGCCACATACACCTGAGCTGGCGGGTTCAAATCCAGCCCAGGCCTGCCAAACAACAATGAAAGCTGCAACCAAAAAATGTCTGGGAGGTGTGGCGGATGCCTGTAGTCCCAGCTACTTGGGAGGCAGAAGCAAGAGACTCACTTGAGCCCAGGAATTGGAGGTTGCTGTGAGCTATGATGCCACAGCACTCTATCCAGGGTGACAGCTTGAGGCTCTGTCTCAAAAAAAATACAAGAGACCTAGAATAGAGTGAATAATTTTTGGAAGACAGAACAATAAAAAAATAGTTTGAAATTAACAAAAAGCTAGACATATAGATCATTGGAACAGAATAAGGAGTTCAGAAATAGTACCACACATCAATTGATTTTTGACAAAGGTGCTGATGTCATTTAATTGGAAAAATAATATCTTTATCACAAATGGTACTGTAACAACTTGGTATCTGTATAGATCTGTACATTGAACCTTACCTCACACCATACCAAATTTACTCAAAACTGATAATTGTCCTGAGTGGAAAACGTTAAAACTTCTAGATGAAATAATTAGAAAATGATCTTTGTGACATTACTATGGAGAGATTTTGTAATTTATATGCACAAATCACAAAACATTTGTAAACTGGACTTTATCAGAATCACAAATACTTACTTGGAGAACAACTCAGGTGCAGAAATGGAAAGGTACCAGAGAGAGGGAGAAAACATTATAAATAAACAAGGGACTTGTGTCAAGAATGTTGAAAGAATTTCTACACCTTAAGAAAACAAACAAACTGATTTAAAAAATGTGTACTTCACAAAGAAAAGTGATAAATATTTCCAATAAGCCCAAGAACAAATGATTAACACCAATCACTAGGGAAATAAAAAGAAAACTGAAGTTAAATATCATTACATACCAATTAGAAAGGGATAATTTAAGGGAAAAAAGATGAAATATCAAATTTGGCAAAAATGTGTCAATATGACGCTTAACTTCTTTAAAATACTGAAAAGTTTCCCTAAGACTTTTAGGGTAAAATTCACATGTGTTAGCATGTCATATCTGTTTGTGTCCACTGGGTACTGGCCTTTTGAAATGATTTTGCAGACAACTTAACTTTTTTAGGTGAAACATTGTGCCATCCCCATCCTTGGGCAATCTTTTCTCTGCTGTTATCTTCATTTTCATTTTTAGTAATCTAAGAATTCCTTAAGACTATAGTTTCTAACTATGAAATGCTCTGGAAATCCTTCCTTAGCTTCTCCATGGGGTGTTAAGCACTCCCTCTCTGGGCTAATATAGCACTTGCTTTTTAAAAGTCATCATGTTGTCATATTTTGATTTTAATTAATTTAAATGTTATCTCACCCATTAAAGACTATAAACCCGAAGAATAAGAATTGTATTTAATCCTACAGTGCTGAAAATATTGACTCTTCAATGTGGTTATAGCTGACATTCAATAAACACAGTAATGGATGAGTTAATTCATAGGAGTCATATTGACCAAAATTCAAATTTATTTTTCTTGTAGACCACAGAAAGAACAAAGAGAATATTACAAATATTTAAGCAATATTCTGAGAAAATGCCATGAGTGCTATGTTGAGCAGTTTGATAAAAACATTTCAGATTGTATACAAAGCTAGCACATTGTACGCCTTGATTGAACTAATGTACGCAGCTGTGATTTAATAAAAAAAAAAAGAAAGAAAGAAAACTTGAAAATTTTGTGTACTTTCTTATTCAATAACAGGCACAATCCTTGCTCCAGAGACTTTGTACATGTTACCCAAGCAGAACCCTGAGTTACTTTGGCTGTAACCTGACAGGAGTGAAGACCAGGGGGAAATGGTAACCACGATATATAAATGCAAGATCCAACTTTTGTTTTCGGTTCCCATTGAAATGTACAGTACCCTTCAGGTTTTCAAAACCCCTGACATATATTACTTGGTCATTAAAACAACTGCAAATAGGTCAAGGAGCCATAACTATCTTTATTTTACAGAGGCAAAACCTAAGCCACAGGAAGAGTCACTTACCTACCATGCCATAGGGGGCCATGGTCAAAAATGGAAAGAAGCCTCCTGGCTCCTGAGACTTAAACCAGTGCACCTGTTGTTGTTGTTGTTATTGCATTTCTTATTTACGCTTCTGTTTGTGAGCGTCTGTTGCAATTTTTTCTTTCTTTTTCTTTTACTTCTCTCATTCTGCTCATTTACATCTCCCCACATATACCTACAATTTTAACAGCATATCTTTCCATGAATTCCTCAATGCTGATATAATACTGATACATGCATACACATACCCCTCCCCCATCCACACAAACACACCTACACACATACGGGAGGATGTGACATCGTCATATTTACAAAATGAGATCAAATTATAAATGTTTCTATGTTTCATTTGCTTTCATGGCTAATATATTGTGGTAATTCCTCCAAACTCACTCAATTTCAGTGGCTGCATAATATTTCATGGTATTAATATATTCTATGATATCTTCAACCCTACCTCTGTTTATTGGCCTTCCCTTAATTTTTAGTTATCACCCTGAACTCCACAATGACACTATTTATAAGCTAATTTACTATCAGCTAATGACACTATTTTAAGACGATACTGGCTCAAAACCCAAATTAGTCTTGATGAACTGTAATATTTGTAATAAAGTTGTATAGAAACTGAAGAATCATTATTACTTGGAAATATGACATTTACTATTTTATTGCACTTTTAAAATGTTGAAACTTTAAAAATAAGGAAATCAGTAATTTAGAATGAAATCTGTAAGTACATTTTCCCTAATGCTTGAATGTTTGTCACTTGGGTTTCATGTCTATCCTGCCACTTGCCAGCTTTGTGACCTGAAGCCAATTTCTTAACCTTCCTGGGCTTCACAGTTGAGATGAGAATATTATTTTTCTGATGAGTTTGTGGAAAGAAAGAAAGAATTTTAATATAGATAAATCACACCGAATACTGACCAGCACATAATGAGCACTCAGTAAGTGAGTGAATCGTTAACAGTGTTACTGAGGTTAGTATTGGTGAATTGTAAATAGCACAGTTTTGGGCAGGGGGGGGGCTTTAGCCAAGTAAAATTCCAGTAAAATGTCTTACTGTGTTAGTGCAGAATAACTAGGGATGTTTTTCAGACTCTTCTAATTATATGTGCTAGAAAAGAACTTTCCAAACAGCTTACCATTAAAAGTATATAGAATGGTTCTCCCTATAGCTTCAGAAAGAAAAGTGAAATTCCCAAAGAGCGGTCAGTTTTTAGCACTCCCACGAGAAGGCAAGCTATAGTCATAAGTACTTACAATTAAAAGTATATAGAATGGTTCTCCCTATAGCTTCAGAGGTTAACTGAAGGCTGCCAGCAGCCGAGGAGGGGACATTCTGTTTATATCAGTTGCCATTCAACAAATGAACATTTGGCTAGAAGGCTGTCCTTATATTTCACATATAGTAGCTATTTTGAATATAGGAAGCCACCTCTAGAACACATGGCTCTTCAATAAAATAGTCGGAAATGTTTGCATAAGTGTAGTAAAAGAAATTCCAGTAAAACAGAATAAAACTTTCTTGAGGTTGACTGTCTAGAATTTACTAATTTTTAAAAATGTATGGTGAACAACAGACATATCAAAATCTATACCACTGATGAGAAGAAATCATGATTCAATCACTGAATTGTATAAACTATTTCTTCCATATATAAAGTACTGGTATCATCCAAGGTACAGCTATTCATTCCATCACCAAGAACACACATAAAAATTTGGACAACTAAGTGGTCCTTTTTTCTGTCTATTCTTGAACACCTTTTCCGTGTACCTTTCTGTGTGTTCAAGGATTTTCTTTGAACTTGATGATATATTTCTTAGTCAGAAGTTTTTAGATAATAGAGCAGGACCGGCACTGATCGCCAATCAGATGCTCAGGTTCAAGCTCACTGGTTCCCACTTAGCACTCTGGCTACCAACCAGATAATAATTTGTTTGAGCCCCTAAGGCTTACAGTTATTTATTCTTTATCCTTGGTTTTTCAGGTAGGCCCCACCGCAGCTAGTGACCCTTAGTAAAGGCAGATAGCATTGGAGAAGGACACAATTCTGATGCTATGCTTACTTTTAGCAACTGTAGTAAAGCTTTTCCAGTGCCGGCCCTTGATCCAGCAGCTCATGTAGGCTCAGCATTCGGCGGTGCAAGGCGGCTTTAATCTAATTCTCACTTCATTTTTTCCCCCCAGCTTTCTCCTTTCTCTTTAGGACCAGTCACAGGGAATTAAAAATAAAAAGAATGAAGGAAAGAAAAAACAGGAAAGCAAGGAAGTCGCAGGCCTCGCATGTCAGAATACGAAAATGCACAGCTAATTACCGCAGCTGTAATCCTTGATCCAGCCAAAATGCAGGTACACAATTTCTCTACTTGGGGGCAGCCTCTGCTTAACCCCTGCTCCGTCTCAGCACCTCTTCAGCACGTCCCCTCTTCTTCAGTGGCAGTTATCTCTTGATGGTTATAACTGACTAGCTGCCCAAGAAAAAGGATCCCCTGGGAGGCAGCCAGGTGAGGAGCCACAAAGCCAAAACCCCATATGGGTTTGGGAGGGATTGTGACTTATGAGGAATAGAAAAAAGAAAAAACAGGACCTCATTCTGACTTTTAAAAAGCGTCATGACATCTAGAATCACAGCAGTGGACACAGGATGGTGGCGGTGTGGTTTCTTTCTTATCACCTGATAAGCTATCCTAAAATCCACAGGAGGTTAGGTCTTCTTTATGAAAGAGCTAATTTTGCTTTTTGTTTTTTTTACTTTATTCAAATTAATATGAGAGTCCAGTAGTTCTCACTTCCAGGGTAAAGTCCCATTTGTAGAAGAGCCTGTCACCCACGGGGTTACAGAGCTAATTTTGTTTTCAATGGACACATATCATTTGGTTCACGAAGCTTTAAATGACACTGGAAAGCATTATTAACAAGTGTTTTCAACACATGTGCATATTCTATACAAATTTACCATCTATTAAAAAAAATCTGTTTCTCTGAGGAAGAGAGACAGAGAGAGAGAGCTCAATTCAGAGAATTCTGAATTGAAAAAGAAGATTAAAAAAAGCCTTCGGTAAACTGGATAGAGCAGACATAGATAATTCAAATATAAAAATATACCCAGAAACATATTTCTGCTAAATCACAGTACCAAGTACAGTTAGTAGGTGCTTCTGATTCAGCAAAATCACAGACGTTGTGCTTGGTTGTGGTTGGTAGTGGCATTTCTTGCTAATGGATAGCAAATTTGACTAGAGTACATACATGGGTTGAAAACACATGTGAATCGCTCGGCGCCTCTGGCTCATCGGGCTAAGGCAACAGCCGTGTACACCTGAGCTGGCAGGTTCGAACCCAGCCTGGGCCCGCCAAACAACAATGATGGCTGCAACCAAAAAACGTCTGTGTCCAAAAAACGTCTGCATTGTGGCAGGCACCTGTGGTCACAGCTATTTGGGAGGCAGAAGCAGGAGACTCGCTGGAGCCCAGGAATTGAAGGTTGCTGTGAGCTGTGATGCCACAGCACTCTACCCAGGGTGACAGCTTGAGGCTCTGTCAAAAAAAAGAAAGAAAGAAAGAAAGAAAGAAAGAAAGAAAGAAAGAAAGAAAGAAAGAAAGAAAGAAAGAAAGAAAGAAAGAAAGAAAGAAAGAAAGACACATGTGAATACCTCTCTCAGGTACAATATAAGGTACTCATGAGCTAAATGTTACCCATCCATTAAATTTCTCAGAGACAGAGAGAGAGAGAGAGAGAGATGCTTCAAAATAGATCCAGAAATAAACCCATTCTCACCAATCCCACTGCTCTTACCTCGGTCCAAGGCACTGCCATGGTGTCTATCATGGCTGCTGCATCTAGTTTCAACTAGCAAGGGACTGAATTTGTAGGGTCCAGGCAAAATGAAAATACAGGGCTCCTCATTCAAAGAGCAGGGAAAAAATGGCAATGAAGGTACAAAAATACAAAGTTGTCTTCTTTTTTCCCAGTCTCCTCTTTTCTCCTTGTCGTGGTGTTTGTTAATTTGCTGTTCACTGCCTTGCTTCCAAGGTCACAGGGATACTTGCCGGTGAGGTCAGACCCTCCGCCCCCAGGTGATGACTCCCTGACTCCCGCACAAGTCTTGCTGGGAGGCTGACAGGACTCCCGTAGAAGGATGCTCTGTGGAAGAAAGAAATTTCCAGAAAAAGTGGGGTTATTCAAAGTGGCAAACAGACAGGAGTCCAAGGGGCCCAGAACAAAATACTGCATGAAACACACAAAAGCACACTCAAGCAGAATTGCAGAGTGCGGACAGGTGCCCACTGGAGGACGGAGAGAGATGGACACAAAGGGAGCCCCACGGGGGAGAGAGGAAAGGAGAGGACGCCGCTCCCTAGGCACGATCTGGGATTCTACTTTCCCAACGGAGACTTTGCCTGCGATGTCAAGGGACCATTGCTTCCTATTAAGCTCAATACTAGTGAACTTGGTTCTGTCAAAAGTGTGCCTAGAGAATCATTAATCCTTTGAGCTTAAGGCTTCCACAGTCTGCGCCTTGGCTGCCTTCCCTCTACAGAGGAACACTCCCTGATCTGAGCCTTGCAGAGAAGTGAGTAGGAAATAAGCAAGAAGTAAAGCCCAGCAGAATCAGGAGAATGCCCTGGCTACACTTCTCACTTCACATTGTTCTTTATTTGAGCTCCACCCAATCAGGAGTGAGCACATTCTGGGGGTGGGTGGGTGTGTCGTAAAGGGGAGTGATGGGGAAACATGGGTGGAAGAGACGTGGGCGGAGAGCCCCTCCAACGCTCCAGCCTGTGGAAAGAAGAGGCTAAATCCCAACATTGGCCATCAAAGAAAGGGAACAAAAAGGGAAGAGAGGCAAGAGTCATCCTAATTTTATCAATTCTGCTTCAATCCCTTTAATTTTCCTAGGGAAATACTCTATCATTAAAGTCAGTCCTTAGGCCTTTGATTTAAATTCCTCTTTTTTTTGAGGGATTTTTTTTTTTTTTTGAGGGTGGAGGGGAAAAAAATGAAAAGCCTTGGCACACTCCCTGATGTTATGGGCAACACAGTAACATTCACTATGAAAGTCCCCAGAATGTTAGAATTGCTGACTAGAGATGTCACTGCAAGTAACAGAAGCGGGTCACCATCACCCCAAACAGGTTTCAGAGGACATTTTCTGTCTGTCTAAATGTCCCTTTCAGAAGTGTGAGATGTATCAGGAATTCTCCTGGGAAAACTTCAGGCCTGTGACTGCACTTCCATCCAATCAGGGACCCCACATGTAACACTTTCCCATTTATATTGTTTGCTTTTCTTAGTCATTTGAAAAAACTAAACAGGGAAATAATTTCACATGTGCCATTAAAATGGGGTTGGAAAAGACTGTGACAGAGGAAAATGTGAATGATATTCATGCAGCGTATTTGTATACTCACTCATACAACCGCTATGCACATTCCTAAAAATAGGAAAATACTTTCTAGCAATGAAAACCAAGATCCTTCATTAATGCAGTATTGCAGGCAATGTATCCTGAACTTTTGGAGAAAGGGGGTAAAGCATCAGAAAAAAACAAAGGGGATGCCACCCTGATTTTTCAATTAAATTAAAATCTCTTTGCTTCTGTATTTGGCACAAAGAAATGTCAGATTACAGACAAAGTCAGGTGGTATGTTGTTTGCTTTATTTTCTTATTAGTATATAGTGAGTAAGTGTTTGCTGGTTAATTTCCGGAAGCTAGTATTATCTTGGTAACCTACAATATATACAGAGAGCTGGTAAGATAAATTCTTTCCCACAAAGAACTTACTATCCAGGTAGGGCATTCAGAACAAGACATGAATCATAAACTTTTTACAGCAAATATTAGCTCAGTTCCCTTAATTTATGGTGGAAGAAATTGTATCCCAGGGAGGCTGCATCCTAGAGTCACAGAGCTAAATAGAGAACGGAGCTAGAACCCAGCTCCTTAAATCCCAAGGCCCTGTCCGTTAAGTGTCATATGAAATAGTCCAGACTATGCATCACAGTAGTTTAGTTTTATGCAAAAATAGGGCTTTTGTCGAGTCTTGAAGGATTTATATGAGACTCTTATCCTTGGTGGGGAGTGGAGGGGAGACAGAGAGGGGAACAAAAATGACTTTGGCAGCTCTTTGAATGCCCCATAATTACACACAAAATTGTAAATACAATTATGATTTCTGGCAAATTATCTTTTTTTTTTCACGAACACCAGTAGTCTTTCCATTTATTTTATTTTTTACAGTTCCTTACATTAAATTTTTTCTTTTTTTAATTAAGTAATAAACACATAGATCATGTATATATTAATGCATTTATGGGGTACAATGTGCTGATTTCATATACAGTTTGGAATGCTTACATCACACTTATTATATCCCTCACTTCATTTATGTAATTAATTATTGTGTTAAGACATTTATACTCTTACAAAAGATAGAGACTTTACTCTTTTATGTTTACATGGATGAAGCTGGAACATATCCTACTTAGTAAAGTATCTCAAGAATGGAAGAAGAAGTAGCCAATGTACTCAGTACTCTTATGAAACCAATTTACAATCACTCGCACTTTCATATGAAGATAGATCACAACTATGGCCCTGGATGAAGGAGGGAGGAGGGGGCATGGACGAGGAGGGAGGAGATCAGATGGAGAGGGGGTGAATGGTGGAACCAACCAAGGGTACATGTAAGATCTATTACCATTGCTTTTTAAGAGTCCCACAATTACTCTTGAAGGAAAAAAGAAAAAAGTTAAGAACTGTAAGGCAGAGAACCATAGACAGCCAAATATGAGAGGGAAGGGCAAAGCCCT
The DNA here is from genome assembly GCA_963573935.1 of Arctocebus calabarensis. NCBI lineage: Eukaryota > Metazoa > Chordata > Mammalia > Primates > Lorisidae > Arctocebus > Arctocebus calabarensis. Next base: position 38,312 of record CAUYON010112102.1, on the reverse strand, counting down.
TGAAATTGGTGACCACCTTGCAAACAAAAGACCAGAGCACACTGTGAGTGTGAGGGGAGGACTGAATCAGGGCACAGCGGGAAGCCAGATCATGCAGGGTCTTCGAAGTCCCAGGGGAGAGGTCAGTTTTAGTGAAATAGGCAACTTTTACGCCAGCTTATATTGCTACTATAACTCGGTACGTATTTGGAAACTTTGGTAACTAAAGGGAAATATTTTGAATGTATTGGATATAAGCTACACAGAAACATGATTATCTGCAGGTTTCAGACAGCCATGTCTTCATGTTATATTTTAATATTTTGACTTTCTCTATTGCCCTTAGATTACATTCAGGGCTGAAATGTGCCTGGTCCCATAAACCAAGTTAATATTAAAACAAAGACACAGAAATTCGGTAGTGTTGCTTTATAAAACATGAGCCTGTCTATGTGCAAGGATGTGAGCCATTCCTGCCTAAATAGTATGAGATGGGCCATGAGCTGTGTTCCTGGAATAGTAAGCATTTCAGTACCATTGACTAACCGTTTATCTAAAGTCTTAGGAAATGAATTATTTTCCCCCCCACTAACAGCTGATTAGTCACTTCGAAATGAGCTTTCTTATTTTACTTGGATGGTTTTCCCCCCACTTACCCCCACCCTGCCTTTGGACAAATTCTGGCTAACACAGGGTTATTCCATATCACTCAGAGAATGACATGCCCCGACTACCATGTTTGCTGACAAATGTCAATCACATGTCTCAGAGCTACCCCAGCGTGTCAGCCATCGTCTGAACCACACTTTCCCAAGAACGCCTTAGCATGGCATCTTTGTTCTGTTTTCAGATAAACAGATCCAATTCCTCAACAAACAGACTGCTATAGTCCTTTTGATAACAGTGTAATAATTCAAAACAAATGATTCTGGGCTTTGATGATAGCACTTTTATGGGTCATGAAGAAATCCTCCCACCAACATCTGTTTGATTTTATCTACTTGAACTTTATCCTCCAGTTGAAGATTTATAAGCTGAAATCATCCCAGCCTATTAAAGTCAAACTAATGTTCAAGCACTAAGCAGAGAATGAAAGTGCATTTCCTAGTCATCTACCTTTTGAAAAGCTGTTGTGAGCAAAAGAACATCAAAAATTTGGAGGGTTTTATATGTGGCTGAGCCTGAGCCAAAGATCCCATGACAGTGATCTGAGCAATACAGTTAGTGCATTTTAGGAAAGATAAGTTATTTACAGAATCATTCTTTTAAAAATACAACAAAAAATGTAGAGGTAGTTTATATTAAAGGAGGTTTTTTTAGTAAAATCTATTATGGGTCAAGGAAATGCAATCCAGATTTTTCTCTCTCATTTTTTCTTCTCTTTCAATTTCCTTATACACTATAAGTTTTTAAACGCTGGCTCAATAATACATAAGTTCAACTTATTACCCTCCAACACAAAGGATGAGCAAAGACAAATATTAATTTGATAAAAGGAACAGCAACAGTGCAAAGGACTGGTAGTCAGGAACCCTGGGTTCAGATGGCGAATCTTCCATGAGCTCCCTAATTCAGTCAAGCTGATAGCCAGGTTAGCTCACTAGCTGTGTGTGTGCGCGTGTGTGTGTGTGGATGTGTGTATGAGAGAGAGAGAGAGAGAGAGAGAGAGAGAAATGTCTCTGTCTTCCTAACAAGGGAAGGTGCATCAAGCATTTTGCTATATGGACAATATAATTTTCTTTCTCTGACATTTACCCCTTACTGTGTAAAGCAAAGGAAAAGGATCACACTTCTCCCCTAGCTTTACTTGTCATAACTTTAGCACTCTCGTGTCTTTGCTTTCCTTCCAAATCTCTGCATTTATTTACCTTCTCTCGCCTCTCCTCTCTTTCTCTGCAAAACTCTTGCACCACCTCTCCACTCAGAAGTTAAAAATACGTATAATGAGTCAGCACTGAACAGGTATTCCAGATTAATTCATATACTTAATTTCAGATTAGATATATTTTAAACGGCTGTGGGTAAACAAACAAAAAAAAGCTTGAAAAGAGCCTTTAAAAATACTAAATCATTTTAGTATTTTAAAGATGAGGATACTATGGTACAAGTACTTGCTACCCTTAGAAAAGACATAAGTAGGTCATACATTCATTCATTTTTTTTTCTTGAGACAGAGTCTCACTCTGTTGCCCTGGCTAGAGTGCTATGGCATCACAGCTCACAGCAACGTCAAACACTTGGGCTAATGTGATCCTTTTGCCTCAGTCTCCCAAGTAGCAGGAACTACATGCACCTGCCAGAACACTTGACTGTTTTTCCAATTTTTAGGAGAGACAGGGTTTCACTCTTGATCAAACTGTTTTTGTACTCCTGAGCTCAAGCAATCCACTGGCCTCAGCATCCTGGAGTGCTAGGATTATAGGCGTGAGCCACTAGGCCCGGGCCATTCATTTTTTTAGTAAGCAACTAGTCTAGTACTCAATGCTAGAATGGTCTGATAAAGAAGCATAAATCTCATTTCTGATCTTACCAAATGTGTGGCTACAGTGGGAGGAGGAATGGTGGGGAGTGGCTGGTATTGCTACAGTAATTAATTGCACCAACATGTATGTAAGAATGCTGGAGATTTGACAGAGTGATGTCACGGATAATTTCCTCAAGAAGTGTAAGCCAAGACTTCTAAGGTGAAAGGAGTTTATAGGCAAAGAAGAGAAAGCAGAGTGCTTCGGGTTGGGCCAAAGCCGATGCAAAGGCCCTGTGGCCTGGAATTATGAGTGATCAAAAGAGAAGGGATTTTATTTGGCTCTAACAGAGGGAGGAGATTGGGGAATGTGAGCGCAGAGGGGTGAGGTGCAGACAGACCAGGTGGTGCCTTGTGGTTTTATTAAAGTTCCTCTTCATGCTCCATTTATCTGAAAATGATTGAAGAGCTTTATGCAGGGTGTGGCCCAATTAAATTTACATTCTGACTAGGTAACGCCACTGTTCTGTTCATACTAGCAGAGGCCAGACTGATCACTCACAAACCGATTAGAAGGCATGAGTCCAGGCAAGCAACAGGGACTCCTGGCCTGGGTGGACGCAGCAGAGACGAAGAAAAACTGGCAGATGGTGAGATACCACAGGGGTAAAATGTACAGGATCATGTGATGGATTAATTAGAAGATGGAGGTATAAAGGATGACTTTCAGACTTCTGAGCTGCAGATGGGGTGGGCGCTAGTGCCCTGACCCAGATAGGAGACCCTGAAAGCTGGCCAGGTCTGGGAGACAATCACGGGCTCCAGCTCACACATGCTGATTTTGAGGTGTCTTTGAAACTTCCAAGAGAGGATGTCAAGTGAGTACAAGAACCAGATCTGGACTCTAAGACTTCCAGTTCTTTCCAGTAAGTTCTTACAGCTAGGACAGTGTTCATCTGCGGAATAAAAGTACTTCTCGTTTGTTTTTGATCTGTTTGTTGATTATGACACTCAGGATGAAGTATGATAAAATAGATTGACAATTAACTTTGGAATCTAAATAAAATACAGTTTTTTTTATACCAATAATTTTTGGATAATCTCAACAATAAACATAATATTTAAATAAGATTTAGTATGGGAGATGATTTAGAAAATTTTCCATGGAATTTGGAGTTAGCTACTGGTAAATGCCAAAACATTTAAATTATCTGATTTCTGTGTTTTGGTGATTAATTTATTCAATTAAACTCTTAGAAATAGGACCTTGGGCAGGCAGACATCTGCATTTTCTAAACATCTGGTTTATCTGCCCAAATAATAAGCATTTAAATGTTAAAATGACATTTATGGATTTAAGGAGCTAATAATTATATTTAGTGGAATCTAAAATTCTACTTAAAGAAGTCATTTAACCACTTTTGACCCTAATTTCTGTATATATAAAAATAAAAATTTGCTTTTAACCTACGTGGTGTAACCTAACTATTAAAGACACAGGGATCATATAATTGAAGCTATGTTCTCCTGAAATGCCCTCAGCAGTTAATATCAGCATCTGGGCCTCATCACAGATACATCTCTTATCACCTCTGCTGACCTCTCCCTAAGTGCTGCTACCTAGTATTTATTTGCAAAATATGAACATGTGTCACACTTAAAATTTAAATTCTTCTCACTTTGTTGAAGAGAGACCAATATATTTTGTCACAGATGCAATTTGCAGGAGGCTCAGATATGCAGGATTCTATATATGACTGTCTGATTTCATTTTGCTCTACACAAGCAACCGAGACTCTTTACACACGTGAAAAGTATTTTGCCACCAGGAGAAGGAACTGACCCCAAAGATTAATCTGTGCTCTCCCTGCTGTCATGCACCCAGCCCCCTTTTGAGGAAACGCTTGTAAAGAAAGCTCTATCTTTCCAAATTACAAACATGCTCTAAGAAATTTTTCATTTACAATAAATAAAAATTCCAGGGTCAAATATCATCAGACAAATTTATGGTAACTGAAAAAATATAAAAGCTTGAATAAATCCCAAAGAAAGGAAAAAATTATATAAGGATAGTGTAGGTCGTTACCCCAAGCATAGGACTAAAGCCAAACATCTTAAGAAGTGTTCTGAGGCTGACTCACTATCTTTCCTTATTGATGCCTGACAGCAATCTATTTAATCTCAGTTCTAAAATGTAAGTAATGTTGTGGTAATCGACCCAATCAATGGGATTTTCTTTTCAATTTCTCTTGTCCACGAAGTTTTATGCAAAGACAGTAAGATTTCTTACAAATCGCCAGTGAACAAGAATGAAAAAGCAATCTCCTTCCTAGTGGCAAAATGCTTTTGCAAGTTTAATGTCCTCGGGATGGGTGAGAGAAGAGCTTTCAACCTTCAGAACTTTTATTGCTTTTAAAATAAACTTTAGCCCCATTTTTGACGGTTTAATTAGCTCAGACCCACTGGATTAGGCTCATTTATGTTGAGTGCGGGTACTTCTCAGTCAGCACTGCTTTCTAAGCTGCAAACACTTGGTCTGAGCAATGAATTAACCAAGGCTCCTAAATTTTCTGGGTATCCAGGATTACCTCAAACATGGATCCTGATGTTCTATCTCAATTTGATATTAAAGACATACTATCACACTGAAATTAATTTGAAAAAAAAAATCTATCCGATGAACACTTAAAGTAGCAAAAATGTAAGTGGCAATTTTCACTCCTTTGAAAGCTTGCCTGTCCAACACTTTCTAGCTAGCATTAAACTGAGAAAAAGGGATTTTATGGGAAATCAATCCTGGCATGTGTGCGTATTTACAAACTCAAAAGTCTAAAGTCATTTTAGGTTAAAGGTTTATCACCTTTTTCTAGATCTGTTTATGGGAATTCACTAAGGGAATGTACTTAAAGAACTTACTAATTTAGTCCATCTAATCTTCACAACTTTAAGGAAACTTGAAAAGTAGCTAAATCAGAAGCCAAAATATTTTTTATTTATATTTATTTATATGCATGTGGTTTGGCTTACAAGTTCACTAGTATTTGCATACCTGGGCTCCTAAGTAACTACGCTACTCTTTACCCATTTTATTATGACTAAAGGAAGAGTTTCACTGATTTTAAAACTTCAAGATTATGTAAATTTTTATAAAAGCTTCTAGTTGCATGTTGAATACCACACATTATTTTCTCTAGAACATAGAAGAGATGAAAAGAGAAATGTAAGGAAGAAAAGGACTTTTAGAATGAAAACAGATGATAGATTTAAAGGTTTTGTTTTTTGAAGGCTCCCTGTGGCCCTTTTCATTATAGATGCCTTGATTTGAAAATTTTTCTCTTGAAATAAATTCTCCAAACCAGTACCTTAGTGACAACCTACAGAAACAGACATTTTTTTGAACTTTTCTTCAATCTGACTTCAGCAAAGTAAGCCATGAGAATTACGTGAAATGCAAAGCCTCTTTACATGTAGTGATAATGCTGGTGACTCACCAATTCTAAGTTTTTTCTATGTGGTCAGTCCAGTTCTATTGTAGTTTTGCACAAAACTATCAGCTTACTCAACTTAACATGAAATAATACAAATGCTGGGTGACAGACCGGTATGAAGGAGGCTATTAAGGTATCATGTGACTTTGTAACAAGTCCTTTTCCAAGCAAAACTCTCTTACCCAACTGGAATTTGAACTCATGGCCTTGTCCTCGGCCTCAAGAATAGTATTTTCTGATCTAGTTGGAAGCTAATATCAGACAATTTAAATATTCATCTACTGTCAAGCAAGTGTATGTGTGTATATATGTAAATATACAAGTGTTTAAAATTCTTATATTGAAAAGGATCGTTTGGCTACACTATTTTATTTTGAAGATTTTTGATGCAGAAATTCTGATAACAACAACAATGACAAAAGGTAGCAGCAGAATTGCTGTTCTGATATAATTACTGTTTCATTCATGCTCTCTCATGTCCTGTGGATTTGCTTTAAACCTGCTAGACCTGTAGGGGGGCCTAATGTCCAAATGAGATACATGGAAAAACAAAGACACGCAGTCTCATGTTACGTAGTCCATCGCTGTCTCCAAACCTTTGCAACGGGATAAAAAGGGTGGTTTTCCATTTCTTACTTTTAAAGATATAATTCATTTGAAAACCAAAATCTAAAAGAGAGGTACCTATCAGTTAGCATATGACAACATTAGGAATATATCTCCAGTAGAAAGAATATAGAAGAGTATCAATTACGACTTTAATAAACACAGAAATTGCAAGACATAGTCTGAAACAGTATTAGGTTCGATGTATAATAGAAATATCACTAAGATGCTTTAGACTAAAACCTGAAATAGTATCTTTTGTCATCTCAATTAACAATTTGGTTTCTGAGAGTTTGCCATGAATGAAAAAAAATGCATAAGGATAGGAAGAAATAGCAGAAATTTCACAAATATGTGGCTAATAGCCTATATGGAATGGCACGAAATGCTGACATCACTGAGGTTTAACAACCTTATTACATATTCTATCCTATCAGACTTTACACTGTCAACTAAGAGTAACTGAGGGTGGCGCCCATACCCGCATACACCAAGGCTGGTGGGTTCAAACCCGGCCCAGACCAGCTAAAACAACAATGACAACTGCAACACCACCACCAACAACAAAAATTGCCGGCTGTTGTGGTGGGCGCCTGTAGTCCCAGCTACTTGGGAGGCTGAAATAAGAGAATCGCTTAAGCCCAAGAGTTGGAGGTTGCTGTGACCTGTGATACCATGCTACCCCACTGAGGGTGACAGCTTGAGACTCTGTCTCAAAAAAAAAATAAAAAGAAGAGTAACTGAGTTCCTACATATTTTCTTACCCACATGCCTATCCCTAAGTATAGTATTTATAATATATATGTAGGCTATATTACATTTATTTACATGTATCGCTATTTTGTTCAAGCATTCCACTCATAAAAAAGCCACTTGATATTCATCACATGAATTATTTTAAATTTTTGTTACCATTTTCCAGAATAATTTCTGAATTACACAGAATATTAGATTTGAATCATACAGTATTCTATTTTTGCATATGTGCAGGATATGATTTTACATGGAAAATACAGCAGAAAGACTACTAGGATTGAAGTCAAGAGACCTGAGCCCTAGGAACTGCCTAGGTTATTGGCTACTTACGAAATCACCGAGTTTAGGGAAAGCCCCGTAAGTGATGTCCCTATACGTCACATGAGTTCTGAACCAATTTTTAAAAAGCGATAGACTTTTTAAAAAGGAGGACAAGATATCACTTTTATTCCTTACCAAGTTGAGAGTAAAGAATGGGATAGGCACAGGGACAGGCTTTATAAACCTCACCTCCTAAAGACCACGGTGCAGGTGTCCACCAATGGCACTGGACAACTACAAACCTTGCCAAGCAAGAACTGCTGGTGTAAAACCTAAGGCATTAGGAAGGAGAGGAAAAGGTGCACTATCTGTAAGCAGGTAGATTCCGAGAGGAGAGAAAGGAAGTGCCTTCCCACTTCCCCACTTACCGCTCACTGAATCTGTGCTAAACTTGTGACTGGCTATGGCCAACAGACTCTGCATTAGAAGCAATGTATAAATCTTGAACCTGCACCGCAGTTGTGCTGATTTTCCATGCTCATTTCTTTGAATATCTCCACCATGTAAAGAAGCCTAGACTAACCTCTTTGAGGATGAGAGACACGTGGAGACCGTAAAACATGGCAGCCAACCGGCACGGACGCTGGGTATGTAAGTGACAACATTTCAGATCATTCTGTCCCAGCCTACCCACCATCCAACCATAGCAACGTGACACACTCCAGCAAAACCATCAGAAGAACTGCCCATCTGAGCCCAGGACGATGTCTGTGCTGGCCTTAAAAAGGTTAAGCAAACAAAATGATTACTGTCCTAAGTCATTAAATTTTGCAATGATTTACCCTGTAATATAACTGATATAGGAATCTGCACTGGAAATGGGGAACTGCCATAAAAAAATCAAGAAATGCCTGAAACATATAACATAGGACTGAGCAGATAACAGAGGCCCAAGAAGCAAGAAGGAACTCTTAGTAGAGTTTTCCTTAGGAAAGTAGTAAAGAAACTATTATCCAGAGACTGGAAAAGTTGGCAATGATTGAGTTAAAGATCTCCAGATGGGGGTGGGAGCAGGGCAGGAGCAAGTTCCAACGAGAAGTGTCCTTAGAAGAGAAAGCAGAAGGAGGTAGAGAAGGGGAGAGGACCAAGCAAAGACAGAGGCAGAGTTCGGAGTTAGACAGCCACAAGCCAAAGACTGCACCAAGCCACCAGAAGCTGTGAAAGGTGAGGATAGACTTTCCCCTGGAGACCTTAAAGGGAACATGGCTAGGCTGACACCTTGATCTTGGACTTCTGGCTGCCAGAGCTATGGAAGAATACATTTCTACTGTTGTTTTAAACCATCAAAATTGTGATAGCTTGTTATTATAGCCCTAGAAAATTAATAAAGCACCCAATAATTAATTAATATGCCAGAAAATGTGCCTCCGGTAGAAGAAAATGCCAGAAAGACAATAAATATTGCATAGTGACATAATCACACTGCTTTTCTGGACGTGACCTTCACATCTTTAAAATTACTGATTTAAATTGTGCTCCCCTGGCTTCTTATTGTCAGTTTAAAATTTTTGTGGTCCTAGAGCTTAAATTGGTTATGTGAATTGCATCTATGAATTCTCTACATTTTAAATATTAGTATTGTGTACTAAACTCTACATGTGTGGAGAGTGAGAGACAGCTCTCATGCACACATGCTAGATTTCATCACTCTCTGCCTTGATATTTCTATTGCTTCTAGCCAAGCACTTTCCTTTTAGACAAGAACATTAAAATGCAATGGAATATGAGTAGCTTTTATACTAATCAGTGTCATTCCTGTCCCAATTAAACTATTACATTTCAGGATTTCTTTTCTGTATATCCCAAAATAATATTAGAAAACAATAAATTTGTGGGCTAGGCATAGTGTCTCATGCCTGTCATCCTAGCACTCTGGAAAGCCAAGGCTGGAGGATTGCTTGAGGTCAAGAGTTCTAGACTTGCACAAGCAAGAGCAAAACCTGATTCTACTAAAAATAGGAAAATTAGCTGGGGTCAGTACATTGGCTCCTCCCCATAGTCTTAGTACTTTGGAAGGTGGGGGCAGCTGGATTGTGTGAGATCATGAGTTTGAGACCAGCGTGAACAAAAGTGAGACCCCTATCTCTACTAAAAATGGAAAAAAAAGAGGAGGGAGGGGCAAGATGGCCAACTAGAAGCAGCTCCCGAGGGAGGCTCCTGACCAAGGAGAAGGATAATGTCCAGAAAATGCCTAATTGAGCTGAAGACTGGGAGCCCAGCCAAGAGAGAAGTGATAGCTGCAGATCACCTCTGCTGAGGCAAGTTGCGACTCCAAGAAAGCAAGCTTCAGGTACAAAATTCATCTGAAAGGAAAAGTATCCATCCCCTCCCCCAAGAAAGCTGTGGTCTTTTTTGCTTTCTGTTTCTTTTCTTTTTTTCTCTTCATCCACTCCTGTGGGCTTTTACAGACGAACAGTGAACTGTGGACCTCCTGTCCCACCCCATGGGCGAGTGCTATGGGAAGTGGGGATTACTCCCCACTGTGACTCTGAACACTCTCTCACTAGGCAAAAAATTTGAACTAAAGTTTTCCCAACCATTCTGAACTTCCAGTACGCCTTTCCCCCATTACCTGACAAACCAGAAGCCTAACTCCTGCTGAGACTGTGGGAGGAGGTTCTAGAGCAGCACCTCCACTCTCTGTCTGCTAGACCAAGTGCCTCACCCAGCAAAGGATTCCAGGAGTCGCACCGAGCCTCCCCCTCCCTAAGGGCCAACCACAGCCAAGAACCTTAGTGTACGACCCTGCCATGGGCCACTCTGGCTCAGCACCCAGTCTTGCCCCACTCCAGGGGCTGCAGTGGGTGGGAGCAAAGCCTGCGGTGGGTGGGAGCAAGCCTGCCAGTGCTGCCCTAGCCAGGGTCTCTGGTAACTGAACAACCCACGTACTCCCTCCAGTGCCCTCCCTGCTTTCTCACCAGCCCTGTCCATCTGACCAGGGACTCGGGATGTCATGTGATCCCACACCCTCCATCTGAGGCCCTCCCTACCTCTCTGCAGAGCCCTCCACCTGACCAGAGACTGCTGGAGCCACCCACTCTTATTGCCAATGCCATTGGGAGCCAGGCATTGCCAGAACTGTGGGCACCATCCCCAGCCCTGCTTCTGGACCCATATGTGACACACTCCACTCTGGAGCTGCTCCCACAGCCACAATTCCCTGGTTGGGGGAGCCCCAGAGGAGCTACACTAGGTCACTGCCTACAGATATCTTCCAAAAATAGAGTACCCTGCCAGGATCCAATCTTGGAGAGACACCTCCTCAACTCTGAGGATGGCCAGAGGAAACGGTGAAAAATGATAGTGGGGCGGAATCAATGGGAAAACTCTGGCAATATGAATAATCAGAGTAGATCAACTCCCCCAAGGAACAACAAGGTAGATACACCACAAGATCCCTTGCATAAGCAAATGGCTGACATGTCAGAAATTGAATTCAGAGTTTGGATAGCAAATAAGATCAGCAGAATGGAGGAAAAGATGGAATTACAATTTCAAGCAGTAATCCAAAAGATGACCCAGAAGATGTCTCAAGAATTGAATGAATTCAAAGACAAAATGACCAAAGATTTTGACACATTGAGACAAGAAGTTGCAGCCCTCAAAGATCTAAGAAACACAATAGAATCCCTCAGCAACAGAATAGAGCAAGCAGAAAAAAGAATTTCTGACATGGAAGACAAAGCTCTCAAACACTCCCAAACCTACAAAGAGGAAGAGAAATGGAAGGCAAAAATGGATCATTCCCTCCGACAAGCTCTGGGATAACTCGAAGAAAACCAATACTCGCCTTATAGGGATACCTGAAAATGATGAAGGGGCATCACAAGGCACAGAGTCTCTTCTCTGAGATTATGAAAGAGAACTTTCCAGACATGCCAAGAGATTTTGAAATTCAGATAGCAGACAGTTTCAGAACATCAGCACGACTAAACCCAAATAAGTCATCCCCCAGGCACTTCATAATTAAGTTAACTAAAGTTAATATGAAGGAAAAAATTCTGAGAGCAGCCAGACGTAAGAAATCCATCACCTACAAGGGGAAGAATATTAGAATAACTACAGATCTCGCCAATCAAGCCTTTCAAACTAAAAGACAATGATCATCGACTTTCAATCTCCTAAAACAAAATAACTTTCAACCTAGGATCCTATACCCAGCTAAACTGAGTTTCATTTGTGATGGAGAAATAAATACTTTAATGACATCCACATGTTGAAGGAATTTGCTGTAACTAAACCAGCTCTCCAAGATATTCTCAGACCTTTTTTCCATAATGACCAGCATAATCCTTCACAAAAGTAAACTCACCAAAAAGCTTTTTATCAAATTCCAACTTCTACAGTGATGAAAGAATTAAAAATGTTCAATGGACTTTCTAAAGACTTATCATTATTTTCTATAAATGTGAATGGTTTAAATTGTCCTCTAAAGAGGCACAAGTTGGCTGACTGAATAGCAAAACTCAGGCCAGATATCTGCTGAATACAAGAAACTCATCTTACCTTAAAAGATAAATATAGACTCGAGATGAAAGAATGGTAATCTATATTCCAGGCAAATGGAAAGCAGAAAGAAAGCAGGTGTAGCAATCCTATTCAAAAATACAATAGGCCTTAAACCAACCAAAATAAGAAAGGATAAGGATGGAAACTTCATATTTGCTAAAGGTACTACTAAAAATGATGAGATTTCAATTATTAATATTTATTCACCCAACCAAAATGCTCCTCAATTTAAAAGAGAAACGCTAACAGACATGAGCAACTTGATTACCTTCAGCTCCATAGTAGTTGGAGATTTTAACACCCCTTTAGCAGTGCTGAATAGATCCTCCAAAAAGAAGCTAAACAAAGAAATTTTAGATTTAAACTTAACCATCCAATATTTGGATTTAACAGACATCTACAGAACATTTCATCCCAGCAAACCTGAATAAACATTGTTCTCATGGGCCCACAGAACATACTCCAAAATTGATCACATCCTAGGTCACAAGTCCAACCTCAGCAAATTTAAAAGAATAGAAATTATTCCTTGCTTCTTCTCAGACCATCATGGAATAAAAGTTGAACTCAATAACAACAGGAATCTGAATACTCATACAAAAACATGAAAGCTAAATAACATTATGCTGAAGGATAGATGGGTCATTGACAAGATTAAGAAGGAAATTACCAACTTTTTGGAACAAAATGACAATGAAGACACAAATTATCAGAACCTCTGGGATACTGCAAAGGCAGTCCTAAGAATGAAATTTATAGCACTGCAAGCCTTCCTCAAGAAAACAGAAAGGGAGGAAGTTAACAACTTAATGGGACATCTTAAGCAACTGGAGAAGGAAGAACATTCCCACCCCAGACCAAGCAGAAGAAAAGAAATAATCAAAATTAAAGCAGAATTAAATGAAATTGAAAACAAAAGAATTATACAACAGATCAATAAATCAAAAAGTTGGTTTTTTGAAAAGGCCAATAAAATAAGATAAACTTTTGGCTAATCTAACCAGGAAAAGAAGAGTAAAATCTCTAATTTCATCAATTAGAAATGGTGAAGACTAAACAACAGACCCTTCAGAAATTCAAAAAATCCTTAATGAATATTACAAGAAACTTTACTCTCAGAAATATGAAAGTCTGAAGGAAGTTGATCGATACTTGGAAGCACGCCACTTACCAAGACTTAGCCAGAACCAAGTGGAAATGTTCAACAGGCCTATATCAAGTTCTGAAATAGCATCAACTATACAAAATCTCCCTAAAAAGAAAAGCCCAGGACCAGATGACTTCATGTCAGAATTCTACCAAACCTTTAAAGAAGAACTAGTACCTATATTACTAAACCTCTTCCAAAATACAGAAAAAGAAGGAATACTATCCAACACATTCTTTGAAGCAAACATCACCTTGATCCCTAAACCAGGGAAAGACCCAACAAGAAAAGAAACTCATAGACCAATATCACTAATGAATATTGATCCAAAAATACTCAACAAGATCCTAACAAACAGAATCCAGCAACACATCAAACAAATTATACACCATGACCAAGTGGGTTTCATCCCAGAGTCTCAAGGCTGGTTCAATATACGCAAATCTATAAATGTAATTCAGCGCATAAACAAATTAAAAAATAAAGACCATATGATTCTCTCAATTGATGCAGAAAAAGCTTTTGACAATATCCAGCATCCCTTCATGATCAGAACGCTTAAAAAAATTGGTATAGAAGGGACATTTCTTAAAATAATAGCGGCCATCTACAGCAAACACACAGCCAATATCATATTGAATGGAGTTAAATTGAAACCATTTCCACTTAGATTAGGAACCAGGCAAGGTTGCCCATTATCTCCACTACTCTTTAACATTGTAATAGAAGTTTTAGCCATCGCAATTAGGGAAGAAAAGGCAATCAAGGGTACCCACATAGGGTCAGAAGAGATCAAACTTTCACTCTTTGCAGACGATATGATTATATATCTGGAAAACACCAGAGATCCTACTGCAAAACTTTTAGAAGTGATCAAGGAATATAGCAATGTCTCAGGCTACAAAATCAACACCCGTAAATCTGTAGCCTTTATATATACCAACAATAGCCAAGCTGAAAAATCAGTCAAGGACTCTATACCTTTCACAGTAGTGCCAAAAAAGATGAAATATTTGGGAGTTTACCTAACAAAGGTTGTGAAAGACTTTTATAAAGAGAATTATGAAACTTTAAGAGAAGAAATAGTTAAAATGTTAACAAATGGAAAAACATACCACGCTCATGGCTGGGAAGAATCAACATTGTTAAAATATCTATACTACTCAAAGCAATATATACTTTTAATGCAATTCCTATTAAAGCTCCATTGTCATATTTTAAAGATCTTGAAAAAATAATATTTCATTTTATATGGAATCAGAAAAAAACCTTGAATAGCTAAGATATTGCTCAGAAATAAAAACAAAGCAGGAGCAATCACGTTACCAGACCTGAGACTGTACTGTAAATCGATAGTGATCAAAACAGCATGGTACTGGCACAAAAACAGAGCGGTAGATGTTTAGAACAGAATAGAGAACCAAGAGATGAATCCAGCTACTTACTGTTACTTGATCTTTGACAAGCCAATTAAAAACATTCAGTGGGGAAAAGTCTCCCTTTTTAACAAATGGTGCTGGGTAAACTGGCTGGCGACCTGTGGAAGACTGAAACTGAACCCACACCTCTCACCATTAACTAAGATAGACTCTCACTGGGTTAAAGACTTAAACTTAAGACATGAAACTATAAACATTCTAGAAGTAAATTAAATTTTTATTAAAAATAAATGTCACTAGTTAAGTGTGGCTGATGATTCTGCAAAACCAAGAACTTGAGTTGCTTTCATGTTTTAATTCATGGCTTATGATATAGACTTCTGTTCCCAGTGTTAAATGTTTTTGATCCTTTGCCAAGAGGATAATTGACACATAAAGATAGAGCTGTCACTCCTGTAATCCTAGCACTCAGGGAGGCCGAGACAGGTAGAGTGCCTGAGCTCAGGAATTTGAGACCAGCCAAAGTGAGAGCGAGACCCTGACTCTAAAAATAGCCGGGCGTTGTGGCTGGTACCTGTAGTTCCAGCTACTTAGGAGGCTAAGGCAAGGGAATCTCTTGAGCCCAAGAACTTGAAGCTACGGTGAGCTATGATGCCAGGGCACTCTACGGAAGGTGACAAAGTGAGATTCTGTCTCTGAATAAACAAACAAACAAATAAATAAGTATAATAAAGATAGGGCTCAGCACAAGTTGTGGGGTGATGTGATAAAGGAGAGTTTCACTTATTTACCTGGTCCTCCACTTCAGCACCTGGCTTGTGAACTTCACCAGCTACCTTCTGCCAAGATACTGACTAATAAATGAGTTTCTGGTGTTACCTTTATGGGGATTTATATATCTTAATAGGATATCTTGGAGAGGGAGAACAGGTGCTGAGGACTGATTTTAATATTGGGGGAATTTCTAAGAAAGACAATAATTTCCTTGGTCCTCAAGCCTAGAAGGGTCCAGCGCCTAATCAGGAGACACATGGTCCGCCAGTGACTACTAAGGCTGACCTGATTCTTAAGGTTATGACTTCCTAGAGACAGTCAGGGGTAACTGGACAAATCATCTCAGGCACGGAAGATACAGTCAGTGTGGGAGTGAGTCGTAGCAGGAGGCCAGCCTCTGAGAGCTGACCTGTACCTTACTTTCTGGCCTTCAATAACTTGAGACATTGCTGCCAGCTCTCTAACCAAACATTGCAACTGTTGTAATGAGAAACTGATGGACTTTGGACTCAAAGTCCTACATTCAAGTCCTTATTTCCAAGTTTGCCATTTTCTGGCTGCGTGGCTGAGGTCAGGCTACTTAATCTTACTAATCTTCAAGTTTTTCATCAAGAACAAGTCTGATGATAATCCTGCCTTGAAAGATTGCTGGGAAGATTAACTATTGATTGCGTGAGAGCCCCTTGCCCAGTGTCTGGAATACAGTAGGTGCTGAGCAAATGTTCTTTCTCCTCCCCCCCTTTCCTTTCTCACAGAGCCAGGACGGTGGGGACAGGCACGGCCTGGGCAGAGCTCAGCCTCCTCCACAAGTGCCTCTCTCTGTTCTCACTAGATTAACATTTCTAATAGGATCAAGAAATCTTCTAATTCATTGATTATTAATCCTAAGGTTTGTAAATAACCTCTTGTGATTTGTGGAGAACCAGGAAGTTAATGCTCTTATAGGGTTTACATTTATTCACGATTATTTTTACTTATTTATTTATTTATTTTTTGTAGAGACAAGAGTCTCACTTTATCGCCCTCAGTGGAGTGCTATGGTGTCACAGCTCACAGCAACCTCCAACTCCTGGGCTTAGGCGATTCTCTTAGGCCTCCCGAGTAGCTGGGACTATAGGTGCCCACCACAACGCCCGGCTATTTTTCTGTTTTGAAGTTCAGCGGAGGCTGGGTTTGAACCCGCCACCTTCGGCATATGGGGCTGGCACCCTACTCAATCAGCCACAGGTGCCTCCCTATTCATGATTATTTTGTGTTATTTGGTGGGAAGGTCCAATCTTGTCCCACCAGAAATTGTCTAGGTGTCTCTCTTGCTGGACAATTAAAGCTAAGTGAGCCCAGGAGCTATGCGAAGTACACACTAAAAGAAGCGTGTTTAAAATAAGACAGGAACCCTCCTCTAATAGGATGCTTTGCAGCAAAAGGTGCCACTACTGAGATTCTCTCAGTAGAATTGCAGGAAGAAATAAAACAGAAATAAGGCACCTAAGAAAGCTAAGAGTGGTGGGAAGAAATAAAAATAGAAGAGGAAGCAGCCAGTTAAGGTAAACAGGAAGAGATCACAGCACACAGGGGCTGGAGGCCCAAATGCTGGGGAAAGCTTCTGAAACCAGCCTCTGAAGCCCCGGTACTGAAGGGAAAGATTTTGCAACATATAGATCATTTGTATTTCTGAATGGCAGCCACCTTCACAGGAAATGTGTTCCTGTTATAGTAAGCCTGCCAGGTGTGTCTGTCACTCTAGCCTGTGGGGAGTGTGCAGTTTCCCTCTAACTGACATCAGAAAGCATTTGTCCCTCCGTACACCAAGCCAGCATTAATGTGAAATGAGTGAACTTTCATTATTGCTGCATTATTATATAACAGTGATGCCCATCAAATAGTCCACCATTTCAGCCAAACTTGAGTTCAAAGTATTCCAGAGAGATCCTTCCATACTTGACCCAAAGGGGTATTCTGAAGAGTCTTCTGAACCATTAGGTGGAGGAGAAAGACATGAATTTTCATGGTTTTACTACAGAGTGTGCTTTGCTATATTATTTTAGAAAACTTTTAAATAAAGCACTTATGAGTGTTCATGGTGGAAAATTCTGAAAGTGAGGACCAGCTAAATAAATAAACACCACCCATTAGCTTATTAACTAGTGGTAAGCCTACTAACATTGCTGTTTGCTTTTTCTCTTAAAGTTATATTTCCATTTTCAATATAAAAGTATGCTAGAAATTGTGCAAAATCGGAAAAGAAGAAAAAAATCATAATTACACAACCTTAACTAGGTTCTTTTTTCTCTGAGTAATGGTTTTCTTTCACATGGTGGCAATCGAACTGTCTATACAAATTTAATATCCTGATACTTTCACCTGACATTATCACAAGGATTTGGGGGGTTACAAATTTTCACTTCAAAATTTTTCATTTCTGAACAACACCCTACTATCATATAGTTACATTGTTCCTTATATTAAACTATTCCCCTATGGTTGAGATTTAGTTTATTTCCAGAATTTATTAAAGTTTATTTATTTATTTATTATTATTTTTTAAAGCCAAAATACATGTATTTTATTATTCTTCATTACATTATTCCCCCTCACCCCCTAGTGGTAATATTTCCAGAATTTATTATTAGAAATATCATTGTGATTGTGTCAATGTGTCAATAGTACCACCACCTTTTTTTTTTTTTTTTTTTTTTTTTTTTGGATACAGGGTCTCACTTTGTTGCCCAGATGTGAGGGCAATTGGCATGATCATAGATCACAGCAACCTCAAAATTCTGGGCTCAAGAGATCCTCTTGCTTCAGCCTCCTGACTGTCTGAGACTACAGGTATGTACCACCATATGCAGCTAATTTTCCTATTCTTTGTAGAGATTGAGTGTTGCTTTGTTGTTCCAGCTGATTTTAAATGCCTGACCTCAAGTGATCCCCCTGCCTTGGTCTCTGAAAGTGCTGGAATTATAGACAGGAGCCACCACACCTACCCTCTAATAAAATTTTTAGAAGATCCTGGAAGTGGTATGATTTTGCTATCTCAAATTGTTTCTGACTTCTGAGTAAGATATAGACCCGGTACTGAGGAGACTATAGTCCTGTAGGGTGATAGATATTATGCAGTACATTTTAATTCACCTGGAGAAGTTCTATGATAGAAAGTGCCAGAATCTAATGTACAGAAATCATTTGCACTGTACTTGGCACATGGTAAGTGTTTGATAACAAAATGATAATGATGGTGATGATGTAGACAATACAGCTGATAAAATCATTTAAATACTGGTTTCCATGACCCACATTTATCAAAAAATAAAATCAAGAGAGCAGCAAACATTTTTCCATGGATTATAAAAATCCATGATAACCCATGTATGTCTAGGCTACGCCAGCAAATAGCAAGGATTATCAAGTCCCTTCTAATCACTAAGACAAAGTTCCTCCTGGAACAGAAATTTCTTCTATAGTAGGTTTTAATGTCACATCATCCCAGTGCAAATGCTGTCAGAAAGAATGACTTTGTTCTTCTGAATTTGGATCAGATAGAGAGAGCTCTTTTCAGATAAGAGATAAGTAATTTCAGCTATACTTTTATTTCTTACAAAAGAAAAAAAAAATAGCCACATAACTTTGGGAACCAGGACAGAGAAGGGAATTCTAAAATTTTCCATAGGTAGGATTTTTCACATATAATTCCTGATTCCCATCATTGCCTTCAGCAGCCAGGTCCACAGACCTGAACAATGATTAATGTTTAAAAAGGTACAGAGTGTTCTGGTCGACAGCTCTGCTCATTTCCTCTTCCTGACGGTGTGCTGTGATTGTGAGACTCAACCAAGGCCTTTTCATTGCATGTGCACACACGAGAAATGATGCCCAAACCACAATGATATTTCTAATAATAAACATGGGATTAAATTTGCTTGAAGATAAGGAAGTTGCAGCCTTAAAAAAACAAAAACAAAAACAGTTTGAATTGGCTTGGACCTCGGCAAGAGTAAGTTTACTGTAGTTGGTGGAAATAACAAACAGCTACCACTGAAACATGTGTAAGGATTTCAGCCAGGAAATGAAGGAAATGCTGCATTTAACTGAAAGTGCAGAAGGATTTAAATAAGCCAAATATAAATTCTCTGGTGAGAATTTGACCAGGGCGCTGCTGGCACTGGCTCATCCTCTCATCTACAAGTCATGGAAAGAATTACATGGTCTGCCCATCAAATCCAGAATACAAAGTGCTTTTAGCCCTCCAGCCAACCTCTTCCTCTTCATTAATCCCATTTTTCAGTAAACCCCAGTATGGGTATGCTGAGAGCTGTCCCAGTGCATCTATGGACGTTTCCCATAAAGGATATGCTGAACCTCCTTCCTACCAATCCAGCTAGTTCTACTTTCCAACCTTTATTCAAAATTCCAGTCATCCGAGAAGCTTTTCCTGATGACCTTACGGTCATTCCTCCTCATTGCAATCCTTCAGCAGTTGTTTATCGGGTGATTTGCTGATTGACTGTGTATTGCTTGTGCCTGGCACTGGGCTTGGTGCTGGGACTGCACTGATGAGTAAATCCTAGTCACTGCCCTCATGGAGGTCATAGTTCACACACACAAACATCCTAATAAAATGTGATAAGGGCAGTGGTTGAGATAGGCATGCGGAAACACAAAGGCATTCCTCTTCTGGGGTGTCAGGAGCCTTCCTGGGAAAGCGAATGCTAGAGTTGAGTTTTCTGGGGTGAGTCGACTCTGCACAGGTGAGAGGTGGGGGAGGCGCAGATGGTGTATGTGGTCGATGGTGGCCAGGAACAGAAGAGATGGGCCCCGAGTGCCACGTTATGCGTGGGTGTCTTAGTAACTTTCCCTGGATGAAAAGTTCTCTGATCGGGGGTTCTTTCTCTACAGTTGACTTAATAAGCTCTTCCAGGGACCATGTTCCATTCTGGCTTCTTCCCCATGGGTCTGTCAATAGTCTCCAGTGGTTTCAAAGACTGCTCATTTGCCATCCTGGGAAATGCATTGCCAACCCACTGACCACCTCCTGGCCACTCTGCCCACCAGTGCGAACAAGAACCTGTGAGGCCATGGAGAGATGTGTCATGCTTTCAATGACAAGCCTTTTATCAGCTGTTGGGATAGGCCCAGGAAGACATACAGTTCTGACCAGCATAGGCACGTGCTAAGTGGAAAAACTATGTAAACCACATACCCAGAAGTTTCCCATCAAATACTATCTTTCTGTTGTTTAATATTCTTAGCCTTTGCTGTGATAATTGAAATCTTGCATTCGATAAGCTCTGCACCAGTATTTCTATTAAGACTTCACTGAATCACTTAAGCCCAAGAGTTTGAAGCTGCTGTGAGCTATGACGCCACAGCACCCTATTGAGAGTGACAAAGTAAGACTCTGTCTCAAAAAAAAAAAAAAAAAAAGACTTCACTGGATAATAATAAAATTCACTAAGCAAGTATAGAAGGGATTTTCTAATATACAGCAGAAAGTAATCACTTTGAAAAATTAAAATCTCAAAATTGATGTGATTGGTGCTTTCTGCTGATGTGGTTGCTACTTCAGAAGTTGCCAGGGCTGCGTGATTCACTGCCCTCTCTTGCTGCATCTGACTTTATTTAAAGGTGGGAGTGCTGAGTGGGCAAATCAGGCCAGTGGTTTTGGAGGCTTTAAGGGATTTGTTGAGTCCTTCTGCCTCCCAGTGGGGGCGGGGTTCAGATCCCTCAGACTGGGGTTGAGGGTGGCTGTGTACGCCTTGTTCCTGGCCTCGTGTTCGGCCTGCAGGCCAGCAGACCTCCCCATCACAGGGCCGCCAAATTGCCATCTTTTATGGTTGGTCAAATCCCAATCCCTCCCCTGCCACCTGGGGTCACGGGTGAGGCGGGAGGAGAGATAAAACAACAACGGGGTAAACTCAAACCCCCCAAAAGACAGAAAAAAAACCCCACCAAGCCAGTTTTACAGGTTCTGTTGTTCCAAAGCTGACATTTCAAGGTTAGGGCTTTGAAATTATAGAGGAGGCAGCTTTCCACCTGAGCTTCTTAATGGAAACAGTCAGGATCCTGCCTTCCTCTAGAAAGAAGAAAGGAAAATCCCAGAACATGAAGCCAGTTGGAGAATTTTGGTCACTGAATGCAAAACTTTTAGAACTACCAAATAAAATACATGCGCACATTAGTTCCAATGACCCAGCAGCTTAAATCATATCTGAGTGTGAAAATGAGACTGATGGGCTATTTTAAATTCCCCAAGCAGAATTTCCAAATCCTGGTGGTATACTAACAAGCAAACGCCCCCTGGGTGAGATAGTTAAATAAAAGCCATTTCCAAACCTGAGGCTGCGTCATGGAGGAGGAAGAAAGGCAAGCAGAATGTCCTGATTTTGTTAAACTTCACCGTACCCAGGTCAGGTAATCTATTTCAAATACATTAGAAGAGTTTGTGTGTGAACACTTTGTGGAAGGAAATAATATTTCTTCAGTGACTTTTACTGGAAGCCTCTGTGTTCTTATTCATCTGTTAGAGATATTAATACTTAACTCAAAAGGTAGTTATAAAGGTGACATGAAATAAGATTTTCAAGTCCTCACATAGTAGACACCTAAAGGTAATTTGCTTTCTCCTTTACTTCTGCTATTCTGACTCCTTGGCAGGTGCTTAGATGACCAATCGTGGTTTTTCTTTGTTCATGTTTCCTTTCTTGGGAGGGTCTGAAAAATGCACTGAAAACAGAAACCTTGTCTGATATGCTGTTCTTCCCACAAAGGGCTGGCACGGCAGGTGGACGGGGGTGCTCCATGGACAGGCCTTCCTTACCTGCTTCACTGTCCTCTGACTTCTCCCTCCCAATCACACATGGAGGATGACAGGAATCATAAGGTGCCTTTCTGTACTTCAGTGACCTTTGCTCACATTTAAAAAACAACAGTCCAACAGGAATGGAACTCAAAGGGGGAGGGTATTTCTTAACATATGTTGACCAAATGAAGGGACAATGCTTGAATTTCTCAACCAGAATAGCATGACTGGGGAGATGACTCTCTGGATGGCTTTTTAAGTATAATCCTAGCAAAATGTAAGTTCAAAGCAATTATCTATCCACGAGGGCATTTTACAGATAACTCCATAGCTTTGCTGAACATAGCTCTCTGATCTGTTGCAAAATACCAGCATCTTTGCAGCTGCCTTATTGATACCATCAGCCACCAGGTGAGGAATGTCTGGGGAGACTTGAACTACTATAGATAGATTCTTTACATAGATGCAGAAGGACCTTCCAGATCACCCAGGTTTTCATTCATAGAGAAGTTATGATCTGCTCCAGATCACAGGCTAAAGTTGAGCAAGATGAATGAACTCATGTCTAATGGCTTCTAGAGCCATCTATTCATTAAAAAAAGTTTATTAAATGCCTACCACATGCCTAGTGTGTTGGAGATACAAAGATGAGCTGATGTGGTTTTTACACTCAGGGAGCATTGATCAATAAGGAATGAGAGAAAAGTAACAGCAGTGTAGCAGTGCAGGGTGATGGATTTCAAGCTGATGTGGGAGTCAGGACTAGGGTAAAGAGAGGAAGCACCACTTTGAGTCCAAAAGTTAAGAAACACTAAAAACTCAATAATCAACATAAGGCATATTATCAAGATAAAGACAGTATTGTCAGTATGACTGATTTGTTCTTTTGGCTAAGGCTCCAACATGGCTCAGCAAAACTTTTGCTATTTTTGTCTTTCACATTTTAATTTTTTTTTTTTTTGAGACAAAGTCTCTCTTTTTTGGCACAGGTTAAAGTGCTGTAGCGTCACAGCTCACAGCAACCTCAAACTCCTGGGCTCAAGCAATCCTCTTGCCTCAACCTCCCAAGTAGCTGAGAGTACAGGCTCACCACAATGCCCAGCTGGTTTTTCTATTTTTAGCAGAGACAGGATCTCAGTTTTACTCAGGCTGGTTTCAAACTCCTGAGCTCAAACAATCCACCTGCCTCAGCCTCCGAAAGTGCTGGGATTAAAGGTGTGAGCCACCATGCCCAACCAACATTTCAATACTTTGTTCATCACAATTTTTTGCATTTGATTACTTTAAAATAATACATTACTTTTTAAAAATTTTGATTACTGAGCTTTTTTTATTTTCTCTAAACGTCCCCTAAATTTTACATCTAAAGCAAGGGCCTCATTTTTGTCTCTAGGAAAATCTAACAGAGGCCAGAGTGGGACTGGGAGGAAAAGAAGAGTCTTTCCTGTGTAGCACAGGTGTGAAGTTTTAATTCTGGTTCCAGGAGGCCTACAGAGACGCTCCCTTAATCAATTTTGTGTGTTAATTTTTTTTTTTGGAATGGCCTGTTGTGTTCCTTGTTCCTTGTTTGAATGAAAGAAATCCTCAGGTTAAAAACATGTTTGAGAAGTTCTTACAATAATAAAATAGTAGATCCAAACAGCGCCCATGGCACACATCATGATGTTTGACCATCAGGGGCAGAGAGTGGGGGAGAGTGAAAAGATGACCAGATAAGGCAGAAAGGTATAAAGAGGGTGCTAAATGCTGCCTGCCCACCGAAGATGTGATGAGTTTCAGGGCTCAGCGGTTTGCTTCCTCCCAACCTTCTTCTGTAGAGTCTGTCAGCAAACTCTTTAAACAACACGTTTGGTTATTTTACTAGACCAAATGGCTTGCATTCCTTTCTTTGTCTGCTGGAGAGGTACTAAAAGGATAATTTTTTATTTTATTTTTTTTTTTTTTGAGACAGAGCCTCAACCTGTCACCCTGGACAGAGTGCTGTGGCATCACAGCTCACAGCAACCTCCAATTCCTGGGCTCAAGCGAGTCTCCTGCCTCTGCCTCCCAAGTAGCTGGGACTATAGGCGCCCGCCACAACGCCCGGCCATTTTTTTATTGCAGCCATCATTGTTGTTTGGCAGGCTCAGGCTGGATTTGAACCCGCGAGCTCAGGTGTACGTGGCTGGCGCCTTAGCCCGTTGAGCCACAGGCACCAAGCCTAAAAGGATAATTTTTAAAAATTGACTATCATAATAGAGAGGCAGCTTTTCCTAGAAAAAATGCTTGGGAAGCTATGCACCAATGGCAGCACCTAGTCCACTTCTGAAAGCAATTTTGAAACGCTTTTTCTGAAATAACCATTAGAGCTGTCATCATGCAGCACACAAAAACACACAACAACAATAATGAACTCCACGCAGCAAGGCACCACCACATGTTGGCACGGACACAGCTGTGAGACGCTGATATATCAAGGTTGTGAAACCTTACTGAGTTGTCCATTCAGTGCTGCCAACATAAGTGCATGATGGCAAGTTGGCAAACTCAATTGTCAGATATTATATGATGACAGCTCTGATGGTCATTCCAGAAAAGAGTTCCAAAATTGCTTTGAAGGGTGGACTAGGTGCTGGCTTCCCAAAAGGAGTACCTTGAAGGTAACCATAGTGGTATTCAGTACTGAGATATGTAGCACTTTTTCTAGGAGGAGTTCCCAAGGTCAATTGTCAGACCTTCAGAGATAGATACTGAAAGCTATTTACCATATATTTGTAAGAAAATGTTCTCATGTTTAAAAGAAAAAAGTTTGCCAGGTGCAGTGGCTTACACCTGTAATCCTAGCACTCTGGGAGGCAGAGGTGGGCGGATTGCTTGAGTTAATGAGTTCAAGACCAGCCTGAGCAAGAGAAAGACTCTGTCTCTAAAAATAGCTGGGCATTGTGTTAGGTGCCTGTAGCCCCAGCTACTTGGGAGACTGAGGCAAGACGATCGCTTGAGCCCAACACTTTGAGGCTGCTGTGAGCTATGATGCCAGGACACTCCCTAGGCAACTGAGTCAGACTCTTTCTCAAAAAAAAAAGTTTATTTGCATATCCAAATCTCTGTGTATGTGTTTAAGATTGGTAATCCTTATCAGGATGGATTATGGCTCACTCATTCTGTTGACTATATTTTCTGATTTTTCTATAATAAACATAATGAGAAATTGGTGATGAGGAAGCAACAACTGAAAACCTGCTCACTGTTTCTGGGCTGTGTGGCTCCCTTAGGTTTTTTGTGACCCTCCGGATGCCCTGTAGCCTGCTTCGTGTACTCTCAGCTCCTCTGAGCTTCCTAAACTATGCAAATCCTGGTAGTGCCATGTGGTGGCTGATCACCATCAGCCCCACCAGTACCACTAAAATTCTCCCAAATAAAAATAATGGGATATTTTATTCCCGTGATAATTTATTTTAAACTATGTTAATATAAATAGTTTGCATGTGTCAACACTATCTCTAATCAACTACTCAAGGGGGGAATCAATTATCAAATGAAGCAACCTCCTGAATCTAAATCAGCTTCTTACAGTTGGTGAGTTAAGGCATGTGGAGTATGCTCCACACGAGTGTGAAGCCACACCTGAGGGCAGGTCGTTAGCATAAAGAAATGTTAGCAATAAGCTGTGAGTCAGCGGTGGTAAGACCCTTGCAGGGGTAGGGACCCAGCAGCCCTCTCTGGTCTGGAGTGTCTCTCCATACCTTTCAAGAGTGTTTTCCTGGATTCAACTCCAATGTTGAAGTCAATACAAACCTGCTGCCAATATATTGACAAGTCTGCTTCTGACTACCCTTTCCTGTGAGATGCTGGTCAGCACACATAGCACCAGAGAGGGAGCTGCCCAGAGCCAAAACAAGCGCTTGTTCCTGCCTGCTAACATGTGCTGCTGTGTTTGCCCTATTTGTTCTGAGAATTGCTTGAATTGTGACACATGAACTGGTTTGGATCAAGTAACAGCTGCTGGCCTGTTAAATAGGAAACTCCCAAAATGTACCAGAAAAACCTCATAACTGTCTGTCTGTTGGCTAGATTGATTTAGGCCATTAGCTACAAATAAAAGCAATACTATTCTTTGATATGTATAATGGATATTGTCTCAGTAGTGTATAAAATATGAAATCAAAATATTTAAGCCAGGTGAGGTGGCTCACGCCTGTAATCCTAGCACTCTGGGAGACTGAGGCGGGTGGATTGCCTGAGCTCACAGGTTTGAGACCAGCCTGAAGTATAGCGAGATCTTGTCTCCAAAAATAGCCCAGCATCGTGGCAGGAGGCTGAGGCAAAGGAGTCGCTTGAGTCCCAGGGTTTGAGTTTGCTGGGAGATATGATGCCATGGCACCCTACCAAGGGCAACAAAGTGAGAGTCTGTCTCAAAAAAAAAAAAAAAAATCAAAATATTTAGAGAATTTTACTACTTTTGTAAATCTATCATATATCTATGTAGTTTTTAAAATGTGCTGTCTATGACATAGCCCTCAGCCATCCTCTAGACTCACTACTACGTGGCGATTCTGGTGCTGCCTCTCGCACAGGGACACTGAGTATTCTTTAGGAGGGCACCTGCCTTATTTCCACACTGTCACTTCCTTGGACATGGCTTCTCCAGAATTTGAAATTCTGGCCCTAAATTGGCCTTTCCCTGATCTATTTGCAACATATGCATTAGTAATGTTTGGATTACACTGGATAACTGTGGAGGTTAAAGCTGATTCATGCAAATGGATTTCTGAGTAAGTAGTAGAAACATGACCTAGAATAATCCCATGATTTGATATTGCATAAATATGTTTTATAATCTGTTTAACAGCAAACTTGATACTTCCTGAATGTGTCTGCCACAGCACACCTTTTTCTGTGAGAAGAGAGAAAAAAATAATATTTTCCTTCCCATTCATAATCAAGGAAATTATTAAACTGAGAAAATCTGACTGTGCTCAGTTATATACTTTCTCATGCTTTTCTTTTCACCCTGTATGTTTTCTCTTCTTACACAGGCTTGGAATGAAAGCAACTCTCATATGTGGAATGGTGGTATTTATCCTCACATTTCTTTAAATACACTTGCCTGGCTTTGAACAGAGATCAAAGTGAATGGCACCAATAAGGGGACAAATGGACATTACGTGTCCTCTGATTTGACACACTGAGATGAACACAGCACCATGTCTGTGATCTCCCTGGCCAGTCGTAAGGAAATATAATACAAACCCAAATTGAGGGGATTCTGCAGAACAACTGTCTTGATATCTTCAAAAATATTGAGGTAATGAAAGATAAGAAAAGTTTAAAGAATCATTCCAGAATGAAGAAGACTGAAGAGACAGGAGAAGTAAATGTAGCACATGATCCTGGACTGGATTCCAAAACAGGACAAACAAATGTTTTCAGGATGTATTGGAGCAACAGGTGAATGTGAATGGGCTGGGTGGAGTAGACAGCGATATTAGTTGATGCTCTGCCCTTGTCAATTTCCTGCATTTGAAAGGTAAATTGTGGTTAAGTAGGAGAACGTCTTTGTCTTTCAGAAAGTTCACAGTGACATTGCTTCTGGGACTGTGGTGTCATGTCTCCAACTTACAGGAAGTGTCTCTGATTTGTTTCAGGAACATAGATCGATAATGGTGAGATTGATATTGATGAAGCAGAAGTGGCAATTGAACCTGAGCAAAGGGCACAAGGTAGTTCTTTGTATCACTATTCTATCTTTTCTTTAAATTTGAAATTATTTCCAAATAAAATGTTTAAAAGAAACTATCAAGCTATGTCTCCGAGTGAGTCACTGGGTTACATACCATTATTAAAACGAGAATGCTCAGTCTTTATAATACAAATGGCAAGAACAGCATCTATATATCTGTAGGTAAGATACAGATAAATAATTTGTCTGTAATATCTATGTATATCTTACACATGCATATGTATATAATTAGTCTGAGATCCTTCAGACCTGCTGAATTACAATATGAGTGAAATCCAGCTGCTCCAGAGGTGATTGTGGTCCACAGGCAGCCTGGTAAGCCAGCCTTGGAATAAGACCTCTCTGTTCCAAGAGCTCTGGTAGGTCTGGAAAGAAGGAAATTCGACTTCCTGTGCTTAGTTTTCTCTTATGCATCAAGTCCTGTGCCATCTTCTTGCTCTTGCTATTTGAGACGCTGCGGTGTAAATACCTGATAATAACTGGGTGTAGATTCCCAAACTATGTTCCTCAACGCTAAGGTGCTCCAAGGAAATAAATGAATACAAAAGCAGACAACCTTTATAGTTCTTGGGTTAAATCAGTCTGTATAATGCTTCCTTCCTGGAAATTTAGCCTGCTTCATTTTGTTTAACTCAGTACTTGGAAAATATTTTTGGCCACTTGACACATGTCACATTAACACCAAGTGACACTTGTGTTCTCCAGGTTTGCTTACTCTAGAAGGCTGCGTGAACCACTTAGGATGCCGATGAGAAATATCTAAAGGTAGTCAGGCTGGTTCAAGTCAGGAACTGGCCCTAGTGAGTCTTAGCCCCAGAGTTACTTTCCCACTGAGATTTCAAAAAACTGGTGAACAGCCAGCAACTGGGTCTGTAGCTTCTCCCTTCTCAGTTAGGGAAAGAATGTATTTGTACTGTCCTCACTCTGATCATACTATCTCGGATTCAGTTACTGGATTGAGGGAACAGGATTGCCCTGGTGGCTTGTACCTATCTGGTTCTCCCAATGGCTTCTAAGGTCCTACATGGTGGCTACATGACAATGAGTGGAATGGGTTGTTGGGGAGGTAATCAGAATGTTCTCCACAGTGCAGAATGTCACACTGTTCTCTCTGGTTACCTGTTCTGGGGCAAGGATGGGGACCCTGAGGGTAGCCTTCTCCTCTCTAGGGTGGAGTGGAGGGTAGGGCAGAGGCGGAGGCAGAGTTCCCGAGAGATGATCAGAATATCAGTGCATTGAGTTGCCTTTTCCATGTTTTTCTCTTCCTTTTTATTCCCATGTTTTCCTGGGATTGGGTCTTTCTTTTTTTTTTTACACCTGCTCAGATTTTCTGCAAGCCCTGGCTCTGGAGCTTACTAGTAGCTGTTCATCTACCTTCAGGACCCTTATGAGAAGAATACTGAACAGTTTACATGTTTTCCAGTTACCAGTTTGCTTGCCAGTTGCCTCATTGGAGGTTGAATTCCAAAGGCTGTTTTCTCTAAGCCTTAATCTCAATTTTCCCAAGTAAAATCCTTATCAAGATAGGACTTCACAAGGTGCTAAGAATTGAATAACAACGTGTCACTATGACACCTGCAGCAATTTACAAATAGCATTAGTGGATTCAAGTATTTGTAAGTAACTTTCATGGGTCAGCCATACTGTAACCGAGAAAATTACAGCACTAGGTCCACATAGAAGTGTTAGATTGATCAATTACAAACAATCAACAGAAATGAATATAAGTAAAATGTTCCTCCTCTTCCCTAGTGTCAATGTCACATGTGCAATGCTTTCACATGACCACAGCTGGCTTTGAAGGTGGGTCATCACATCTGGGCTGGTTTGAAATTTTTGTGTAGTCACATTGGGATATGAATGACCCTTTACAGCCTACCTCTAGTCTAATATCTTCCTCAAAGAAGAGTTAGAACCTGATATTTCTGAGATTTACTTGAGGCTCAAAATTCTTCAAGGCCATCTTAGACTTGTGAGTCTCCCCTTGTCCTACTTTTACACTTACCACATCAGCAGATGTAAACTAGAGGACCGTAGAGGTCTTACATGGTCTATCTTCTCAGCCACAATTTCTCGGAAGCAGCAGTGAAGCAGATCCAACCCATACCAGGCATTGTGCTGTGTGTCCTCCAGCACACACAGAACTTTTTTTATGATATCAGACACACACCTTTCCATTTCTTTTTTTTTCTTTTTTGAGACAGAGTCTCACTTTCTCATCCTTGGTAGAGTGCCATGGTGTTACAGCTCAAAGCAACCTCAAAATCTTGGGCGTAAGCGATTCTCTTGCCTCAGCCTCCCAAGTAGCTGGGACTACAGGCACCTGCCACAATGCCCAGCTGTTTTTTGATTGCAGTTGTCAGATGTTTGGCAGGCCCAGGCTGGATTCTAACCCGCCAGTTCCGGTGTATGTGGCTGGCACCCTAGCCGCTGAGCTACAGGCGTTGAGTAACCTTTCTATTTTTGAACAATCAGTTTTCCCTTCCCAGTCAGCCACACAGAACCCAAGAATTATCAGAACTAAACTTGTGAAAATGAACTAAAATGTTTGATTATCTGTATCTTCTTGAAGGGAATCCAATGTAGAGTCTTCTACGGATCTGACTGCCCCTTTCATTGGATGACATCATCAAAAGTATTGGCTCTCATTTCAAGTTACTCAGCTAGTATTAGGAAAAGAAGTAAAAGAAAATCTTAAACTACAGATATGTTTATATTTATTATCTGAAAAATGTAAATGTTGATTTGTGTATGAATACTTTTTCTTCAAGTAATAGAAAACCGAATATGATCCAACCTCCATAGCTGACCACCTCAAGTCGATGTAATATGCAGAGACTGAGAAGGACCACATGCACTCAGTGTACAGTAGGCCTAGCTCCTTATGTTGACCACCTTCGTGTGTTGTCTCATTTGCTACAGTTCCCAGGCCAGTCAATTTACAGAGGTTCTCCTGTAGTTGATTAAACCATAAGGATGTCATTTGATGAGGAATCAAAACATGGTTCAAGTGCCATGTTTGGGAGAATTTTTTTATTCTGTTTTTGTTACTCTAGGTTAGAATCTGTGACTCTGCCTCCAAAATTCTGCTTGGCGTTTTCACAAAACTGAGTTCAAGACTGAAAGTCTTGAAAACCTTCTTGAGGCACCAGAAGACTCCCCCTGGCATCTCATCAGTCAAGGTGGCATGTGGCCAATCTGAGTTACAAGGGAAGCAGGAAAGTAAGTGTCTGGCAAAGGGCAGTGGGATTATCATGACCAGGCAAGTATTTCAGAGTGTTTCGAATTTTTAAAAATAGAGTTTTATTTTATTACAGAAGTTAATATGTACTTTAAAAAGAAAGTTTAGAAAATAGAAGGAAAAATTTCCTAATGCCATTGCTCAAAGACTTTCTCCATCATTCACCATTTTAAACACTACTCTGATCATATTGCATCTAGAATGTGGTTTCCTTTTTTCTTTTCCCACCTCATACATGATTATTTTAGGGTTCTAAGATTTTTAAATTGTACTTACCATTTTGAAATACATGATAAACTAAAGGAGGCAGCACAGAACCTGGGAGAGAGGAGTGGCTTGGCAGTGCAGAGTTGGTGTTTGGGGCATGGGTCCTGGCACTAGTCCATTGCTGTCTTTCCATTTCCTCAAAACAGAGAAGTGTCCCTGCTTAAGTTTACCATTCCTGAGTCTATGAGATCACAAGAGCTGTGCATTTGAGACACACAAGTTATGCTTTTGGCTTTCCATAGTAGACCACAAAAGCAAGCAGACCAGATGAACTGGAGGTCAATGCCATGTGAAACTGGATGTCAAGTATATAATAATATCATATATAATATATGACATATAAGAGCAGATCTTCTAATTCTTCAGCAAAATCCAGAAATCTAGATTTTAACATGAAATTTTTGACTTTTAAATATTGGTACCCAATTTGAAAGCTAAAACAAAACAAATCACTGCAGAGGCCAAACAGAACATGTCTCTTCAGGGTCAGTTTGTAACTCCAGCTAACCTGCCAGCCAAATTGATCGACTGGGGAAAAGATGTACAGAAGAGGGTAAAGAACACCCACTGATAAGACATTTTGACTTTATAGCAACTGAATTATTTACAGTGAGTTTAAACCACTGAATGCTTACATTAATGATTAATAAACATATTCTAGGATTTTATGCTCTCTGTTTTTTTATATCAACAGTATGATTACTTCCCATTGATAAGTTTGATGTGCTCTCTTGAATAAGCATGTAATGTATTGGAAACAAGTAAGTCAATTATTGGCAATAACTAAACCTCCTAGGCCTCAGCTCCTTTTTATATATTTCTTTTTCATGATCACATGTGATTCAAAATCAAGGCTTATGTCTTTTGCCTTAATCACTCAGTTTCAGGTGAAAATGAAAACAAAGATGATGAAAGTCTAAGACAGGTGTTCCCTTGAGTAAGAACTGCCACCTCAAGCAGTTCATTTTCTCCCATCCTTAATGCTGTGTCTTTAATCTCTTCTTTTCAGAGAAAGAATGATCATCACTTTTCAGATTCTGAGTCTCGCTTGCTAAAAGCGGTGCAGTGGGGGGATTTAACAACTTTGAACTTTTCATGTGATTTTTGCCTTTGACACAGTTGTTATTAGAGTTCTAAAAAGGCAACAGCCCCCTGCAAGAACGTCAGGTTTCTAAATGATTCATCTTCTAGCAGACCTTGATATTCAATCCAGGTGTAGGAGTAAACAGTGTAGCCCTGGGGTTCTATCCTCTGGGCTTGGAAAGGCTTCAGTGAAATTCTATAGCAAACGGTCCAGCGCTTCCCCTGACTTTCTCTTTGTTCTACTAACTTTTTATCTCTGAAAAGTAAAGGGATTTCCTCTGGGGATTAAGCAGAGGAAACAAGTTAAGATAGTTGACAGTATTTCATTCGACTTAAGAGACACAGGAGTATCTCAAAGCCTTCTCAACAAGAAGTCCTTTTCTGCCACCCCGGACTGTTCTTTCTGTACCCAGAATCCAGTTCTAAATCTTTTGTCTTTTGGCCCAGGAATATCTGAGGGCAAACCATAGTGGTTTCTTAAGTAAGGCAGAAGGGTATCTCATCCAAGTGATACATACAGTTTTTTCTTTTCTTTGTATTTTTCCAAAGTTTTTACATGCACTATTTTGTGATCACCAAAGCATTTTGAAATAATAATCTAAAAATCAATAGCTGCCTCTCTCCTCCTGCCATATCTTGGTTTTAAGTCCATGAAAAAATCAGAGGGAGAAGGAGACAGATGATTAATTTGAGATGAAAGCAGAGTTTCCTGTTCATGGAAGGCTTCTAGGTGTTTCAAGATGTCCAAGGTGCTACTCTATAAATTCGTCCTACTCACTCTTTTTATTGCAAACCAAAAAATCTGCAGAAGGGTTAAGTTTACAATTAAGGAAAAATCTGTGTTCAAGCATCTAACAAATGGCAACCTGACATATCCATTCTGTTGACATACGTACAGCAAGATAAAACAATGATACATATATCATTTTATATATATATATATATATATATATAGAGAGAGAGAGAGAGAGAGAGAGAGAGAGAGAGCTGCTATTCAAAAGCCATTAAACATTCATGAAACATAATAATATAAATCACATTTCTATTAGATTTGCTTCTCAAGTTTTTACATTCTGATTTGTGGTTGACTTTTACTTTAAAAATATTTAGTGGTAACCTGAATAACCAAATTCTAAATTAAGTAACCAGGTTTTTAATTACTTTCAAAGTAAAACAAGGCATATAAAATTTTGATTAATGATTAACTTTAAACTTTTCTTTTTTCTTTTTGGCCGGGGCTGGGTTTGAACCCACCACCTCTGGCATATGGGGCTAGCACCCTACTCCTTTGAGCCACAGGTGCCACCCAACGTTAAACTTTTCAAAGAGCCAGTGACTTTTCACATTTCTAATTTTAATTACCTTTTTTTTTTTTTTTACTTATAATTAAAAAAAAATTGCTTTTTACATTTTTAGGGAGATCCTTAGTTTATACTTTGATTGCTTTTGCAGTATCCCATCTAATTTGACATAGTGTGTTTTTATTTTTATTTTAAGACACTCTTTATTACATGTTGGGGTTTTCTCTCTGGCCTAAATATTATTGGTGGAATTTACGTTTTCTTTTTCATATTTTCTGTGTGCTTAAACAATTTATTATATTTTGTATTTCTAATTTTATGATATCTCTGGATATTATGGCATATACAGTTATGAATAATATTGTTCTTACATCATGTGGTCCAGAACACAGTCAGTGTTTGTTTAAGAAACCTTGGGCTAAAAAAGAAAATTTGTTTAGACTTCCTCATAGATGTTTGCACATACATTAAGTTTGCCTTATTCATTTTTGGTAATTTTGTATCATATGAATTAACTAAATTCTACTTTTGAAATGTCTTGATATTCCCAATTATGTGTTGCATTTCTGCCAGTTATTTGTGTATTTTTTGCTTTATAAGTTTAGTGTTTTTTAGATGACCAAGTTAGTTTTCCTATTTCTTTTATTGTGAAATCTATCATGAATTTACAAAATCTCAAACCAAGTTTTTATTTTATATTAGAACATGTTTGAGATTTTCCCACAAAGAAAATGCAACTAATGTACTTTAGTGTACTTTACTAAGAAGAAAGAAGTTGTGCACACTTCCCTTTCCCCCACTCTGCCCATTAACCTCTGCCTCTTGGCAAGCCATTGACCTATTTCCTAATAAGCTCAGCCTGCAATTGTGTTACCTGGCTGAGTCACAGTTGGGGCTTATGAAGGTCAACCTGGCAATTACACTGTGTCCTTAGGTTCAGTGTACATTCATAAATCCTCTGGAGCATGAAGGCTAAAACCCAGTGACTTGTGGAGGCAAAAAGTTGTACATGTTATAAGCCAAAGCATGTATCAGTGGTATAATTTCAATTCAAAATCTACTATAGACCCACCTGTTTTTTATTGTTACATTGTCTCACAGGTTTATCACAATTATTTGTCAGTAACCTCCAAATATTAGAATCATTTTTGTTTCTCTCAGCAGCCAAATATTTCTACCCAGGGACAGATGGTTTATCTTTGAATCCTCTTAGCTGCATGGAATTCATGGGAATAACAGCCTCCAAGTTTGCTGTGCACATCAGTGAAATGCTAAGTGAGGATCTGTGCTATCTTATCTTTTGAGATACAGCAGTAAGCAAATAATACCTGCTCTTCAAATGGTCAAAGGGCAAGGATAGCATGAATTCCAGGCAAGTCTCTTTCTTAATGATATATACTTAATTCACATTCCAAGTCCTTCCCCTTATTTAGCATAATTATGGCATTAGTATTTTTAGGCTGAACTCCTCAGGAGTTGCTCAAAGGCCAGCATTTGGCCAGAACCTTGAGATTTTTATGCATATGGAAGGGTAATTTCTTTTATCTAATTATTCTTTTGCTTGAATCTTTAAAAGTACATTAACTTTGAATTAAATTACAGTCTCATTCACTACTACTTAATATTATAGTAGTTCATAACTTCAGCAGTTATGGTTGAAATCATATTATTTGGAAATACAGTTCTAGAGAAACAAAATGATTAATAAATAATCATTAATAAATAAACATTATCTACCATTTATTGATCACTTACTCTGTGACAGCCACTGTGCTAATCATTTTAGAAACATAATGCACAGCATTATTTTTATCTTTTTTTTTTTTTCTTGAGACAGAGTCTCACTATGTTGCCCTCAGTAGAGTGCCGTAGTGTCACGGCTCACAGCAACCTCAAACTCTTGGGCTTGAGCGATTCTCTTGTCTCAGCCTCCCAAGTAGCAGGGACTAAAGGTGCTGCCACAAGGCCTGGCTATTTTTTTGTTGCAGTTATCATTTTTATTTAGCTTGCCCAGGTCGGGCTTGAACCCGCCAGCCTTGGTGTATGTGGCTGGCACCTTACTCACTGAGCTACTGGCGCAGAGCCTATTTTTACCTTTTATAGTTAAGAAAACTAAGCTTCCTGAATACTTTTATTTTTTTTCTTTTTTCTTGAGACAGAGACTCACTTTGTCACTCACAGTGGAGTGCCACAGCAACACATCTCACAGCAACCTCAAACTCTTGGGCTGAAGCAATTCTTTTGTCTCAGCCTCCCAAGTGGCTGGGACTACAGGGACTCGCCACAACACCTGGCTATTTTTAGAGTCGGGGTCTCGCTCTTGCTCAGGCTGGTCTCGAACTTGTGAGCTCAGGCAATCTATCTGCCATCTGCCTTGGCCTCCCAAGTGCTAGGATTACAGGTGTGAGGCACTGTGCCTGGGTTGTGAATACTTTTCTAAAGGTCACATTGCTAGAGAATGGATAGCCAGAATTTGCACCAAGTTTTTCTGGCTTCAAAGACTGTACATGTAACTACTAAGCTATATGTAACAAATATCAGGTCATAGTGATGCCCACTCAGCTTCCAATATCAAGCATCTAATTTTCTTTTCTTTTTTTTTTTTTGACAAGGGAGTCTCATTTTGTAGCTCTCGGTAGAGTGTAGTGGCATCATAGCTCACAGCAACCTCAAATCTTGGGCTCAAGTGGTCTTCTTGCTTCAGCCTCATGAGTAGCTGGGACTACAGGTGCCTGCCACAATGCCTGACTATATTTAGAGACAGGATCCTGCTCTTGTTTAGACAGGTCTCGAACTCCTCAGCTCAAGCAATCTATTGCCTCGGCTTCCCAGAGTGTTAGAATTATAGGGGTGAGCCACTGTACCCGGCCAAAATATTTATTCTTAACAAGGTAAAAGCAATAGCAATAACAACAATTCTTCTGTCCCTGGATGGTGACATCAGAACTTAAAACAACAATGAAAGGGAAATGGCCTCAATAAAGTCAAAGTCCCCTGTACACCTCCCTTCTTTGTATTAACCACGTGATGCTGAATTCAACCGCCTTTCCATTTGTTATAGACTGGAACTTCTTGGTTCTTGGACTGCAGGGATGATGACTGCTTCATTTGTTTTTCGAATGGCCATATGAAATGGAAACAACTTCAGCCGAGTTCTAATGACTTTTGGCTTTAAGTGAAGCAAAGAGCAATGTTCTAGAAACACTTGAATAAACAATAATGATCATTTATTCAACAAGTAATTGCTGAGTCCTCCTGTGAACCAGGCAAGAGGTCATGTCAAGCAGTGGAGGGACGTCTAGTGAAGATGCTAGGCAGTGGGGCACGTCTGGCCTGATAAAGTAAGTCCCCTCCACCCAGCCCTAATTCATGGCTACTACGGAGGCATGCAGGCCCAGAAATCACAGATCTGTTCATTTCCCAAGACGAGCCAGAGATCAAAAATATTAATACGAAATCCCCAACTTTTAAATATCAGCAGGTAAATCAATTTTATTTTTAAATTCTCTGAGCCAAGCAAAATAAGTCAGTAGCTAGATTGGCTCTAGGTTCATCCCACAGGCAAGTGTTTTGCTCTGTCTCTGCAGGCAATGAGTGGCTCATGTTTGTATTAATATTCCAAATCCTTAGGAAAACCCAGAAGCACTAGCATATAAATAATCATATATAGTTAGAAAGGTAAAACAAATTTACCTATCGAATTTACCTTCTCTGTACATTGTAGTTTTTAAGTATACTCTGTAATCAATGATTGAATAAAATCTTCCCTAAGCTTATTTTTCAGTATTCCACCAGAATTTACTAACTGAACTTCTTAAACTATTTTTCCTTTGTTGTTTAATTGGAATTAATCTTCAAGCTTAAAATAAAAGTAATTTACATGCAAATGAGATGCAAACTAACTCTTAGCATGTTAAAATCATTAATTGGGAAACCAATAGACAGGCAGTCTGAGCACCCTGAGCTCCTCTCTCAGCAAACCAAAACCACTAGAGAAAGCATCATATCCCAAGAGACCCAAATTTAAGCTTAACACATCAGAAACCACCAAGTAACCTCTAAGGAGGGATTTTAAG
Source organism: Arctocebus calabarensis (assembly GCA_963573935.1). Classification (NCBI taxonomy): domain Eukaryota; kingdom Metazoa; phylum Chordata; class Mammalia; order Primates; family Lorisidae; genus Arctocebus; species Arctocebus calabarensis. Next base: position 409 of record CAUYON010112102.1, on the reverse strand, counting down.
ATGACTGCTTCACTTAATCACTCAATCAGATATTTTCTGTCTTGTTTCCTCAAACACCTTATGAAAATTTTCCCCTCACTCCTCTGATGGGGCCCCAACTGTTTGCAGTTCGGTATTGCCTGATTCAGGAATCACTGTCTGCTCAAAGAAACTTTAAAATTGTAACGAGTTGCCGGGGGTGGGGGATAGAGTGGCTCACGCCTGTAATCCCAGCACCGTGGGAGGCTGAGGAGGGAGAATTGCTTGAGCTCAGGAGTTTGAGATTCGTGTGAGCGAGAGTGAGACCCCGACTCATGAAAAAAATGGAAAAACCCAGCGGGGCGCTGCGGGCGAGCGCCTGTAATCCCAGTGGCTTCTGGAGGCTGAGACAGCGGGATGCCCACAAGCCCGAGTCAGAGGTTGCAGTGAG
>CAUYON010112101.1:0-23183 GCA_963573935.1 Arctocebus calabarensis | reverse complement strand
TTGTTTGTATGGAGGTATGGCGTATACTGCGAGCTGTTCTCTTGGGGGAGGGGACTCCCATCCGCTTGGCGATGTGCTCTGTACCTTTTATTTGTATCCTTGGGGTCGCAGGTCGCTCCAGCAGTGTTGATGTGCGTTCCTTGACCTTGTCTCTTGGCTTAGGTCCAAACTGTTGGCTTTCTCACTAAATTTCTGTCCTTTAACTTTCCTTCTGGACAGGAGCATCTGCAGAAAGCTGGCTACAGACCGCCATCTTGGCTCCTCCCTGTGGATTTGTTTTTAATTAATATAGATGTTATTATATCTTCAACTTCCATATTTTACATTTTTCACAAAAGAGTGAATTATATGATTATTGAATATTCTGAATTATATGATTATTGAATATATTCTGAATATTCTAAATGTGTCCTAGAAAAATGTATATTTCTGTGGATGTGTTTTTAATTAATATAGATGTTATTATACCATCAATTTCATTACATAGTTTACATTTTTCATGTAAGAGTGTTTTTGAAATGGATGCATGTTAGTTTATGTGCATTTATTTTATTATATAAAATAATAGAGAGAGGAGAGGAGGGGGGGTTAAGGTGAATAATTAATGATTATTAAAAATGTTCACTATCTTAGATCCTCTTACCGCATACCAGTGTGCTATGGCACAGTCATTGAATGACTGATCTACACAGACAAAATTGGCTTTTCAGTGAAAAAAAAATCATAATTCATTGTATTATAGGAATCTTGAGATAAATAAGAGTTTTTCTTGCAATGAGATTTCTAAGAGCTTTTATTTTGCAGATGTGGGTTGTGACCTCTAAAGGTAGGAAAATAGTCTCAACAATTCACCAAATGTGAAATATATTGGAAAATCTAAACCTGTACTCAAAAGATACTTTTCAAAATACTATGGATTCCTGATGTTTTCCACAAGACAATGGCATAGGCTGGTGTTCCCATCTTAGTCCTTAGTTCCATCTAGGATCCACAGCATGAATAAACTTTCATAGTCAGAATATCAGCCCTTCTCATTGCCACAGCCCCTCCTCTCTGCCAAACGCTGAGCCCAAAATACATGACTCACCAAACATTTTTCGTGAACAAAATTTGTATTATTTGTGTTATTATTATTTATGCATCCATTTAATTATTGGGCCTCAAGTGCAAATAGGTGAGCCATTCTTTTTTCTCAAGTGCACAAAAATAAATATTCTGAATATTCTAAATGTGTTCTAGAAGAATGTATATTTCTGTGGATGTGTTTTTAATTAATACAGATGTTATTATACCATCAATTTCATTCCATATTTTACATTTTTTTCATGTAAGAGTGTTTTTGAAATGGATGCATGTTGGTTTATGGGCATTTATTTTATTATATTACTTCTAAACGCCCCATGGTAGACTTTCTTATTTAATAAGTGGACACAATGTCCATTCTCCTGGTGTGGACTCAGTGACCTAGAACCTCACTTTAAGAAAAGTATAATTGTCTTAACACAATAATCAAGTAAATGAGATGAAAGCTATGTTAGCTAGTTTGATGTAAGCATTCCAAATTGTATATAAAATGAGCATATTGTACCCCATAAAAGCATTATTGTATACATGATCTATGTGAATATGACTTAATTAAAAAAAGAAAAGGAAAGGAAAGAAAAGACAGAATAATGAATAGCATTGGCTGCATTCACTTAAGTTTCTGTGAAGGGTCTCTCTGGGATTCACCCCACAACACAGCAGTGCTGGGTCTAAAGAGAAATTCAGTGTGGGTGGTGCCTGTGGCTCAAGAAGTAGGGCTCTGGGCCTGTATCCCAGGAGGCTAGGTGGGGGTGAGTTCAAGCCCAGCCATGGCGAAAACTGTAACCAAAAAAAAAAGAGAGAGAGAGAAATGCAGTGTAGGAATTTTCTTATTTCAAACATTTTCACCAACTCTTAGCTATGTCCAACTTTTTGCTCCTGTCTCATGAATTTACAATGATAGGTTATTATTTTTATTTGCACTTTTAAAATAAAATGAGTCTGAATTTTGGTTCATAGACTTGGGTCTGCTTCTGCGCCCCAGGTAGGAATTCCATAGTTTCTTGTATTGTTTACTTTTTACCGTGTGGTGGCGTTTCCTTGTTTTATGCTTAACACATTGGTGAGAAGTTTTTCTGACCTGATAGTGTGAGAAATATCTTCCCTTCTTATCTCTCCACTTATCTTACTTTAATTTTATATGGAAGAATAGAGCTCAATACATACTGAAATTAAATTTAAAAAATGTTGACTTGGGTACAAAATTCTGTTAGCATTTTGATTACAGCAAAATAAAGATGATAGAATGATTGTTAGTAAAGTTGACATCTTTTAACATTTTCCTTTCATCAATGATATATTACTCAGATTTATCAGCCCTCCTGAAACATCTCCTTAGTATTAATAGTATGTCTATTTACTCTGCTTTTTATGTTTTTGATGATATTATCTGAAAAGAATAACACAATCTCCCTCTTTTTCATAAATCTTTAAAACTTTGTTTCTGTTTTTGGTTTTCTTTGCATAGGTGTTTTAGTCATAACTTTGAATATCTTACCAAACAAAGCGATAAGGACAGATTTTCTTATCTTCAACATAAAGGAATGTGCCTTATAGTTCCTATTACTATTTCATTTGGTATGGAATCTAAGTAGATGACCTTTTATTAATTTGAAGACATTCTCATCTATGTTTATTGCTTAGTTTCTGAGAGATTTTTTCTTAAGTAGCTCATGAATTCTATCAGGTATTTTTTTAATACATGTATTGGAATGAAATATTCATATGACAGTTTTGTCTTTGAAAGTTAACTATTAGATTATCTTTATATTCTTAGAATAAATCAGATCAAAAGAAGAGGTATTGCCTATTAATGCACTGTTAGATTCCACTGCTGGTTTTTTTTTTTTGTTTGTTTGTTTTTGTTTTTTTTTGGTTGCAGCTGTCACTGCTGTTTGGTGGACCCAGCTTATTAATAATAGAAAAATAATGGGTAGGTGAGTATCTCTTCTTGCTTTATCTCTGCCAAGTTTTCAGATACACATGATGTCTTTTTGAGGGCTCTTTGGGTCTTTAGGCCCCCTGCTTTTCACCTGTGATATCTTTTTCTGTCTGTTCCATCGTTCACCATAATGTCCGATGTTTTTCTTAACTGTCTTCATATGGCATAGCATAATAAATATGTTTCTATCCCTGAACTCATTAAGCAATAATTGTTTTAAAATGGCGTTCTTACAGGCTCCATGCCTATGGCTCAACGGGCTAAGGCGCCAGCCAAGTACACCTGAGGTGGCAGGTTCATACCCAGCCCAGGCCCACCAAACAACGACAGCTGCAACCAATAAATGGATGGGCGTTGTGGCAGCCGCCTGTAGTCCCAGCTACTTGGGAGGCAGAGGCAGGAGACTCACTCGAGCCCAGGAGTTGGAGGCTGTTGTGAGCTGTGATGCCACAGCACTCTATCCAGGATGACAGCTTGAGGCTCTGTTTCAAAAAAAAAAAAAAATGGTGTGGTGTTCTTACAGCAAATTGAAAGTATATTTATTACTATATTAGTGTGTATATATATGTATGTATACAATGTATATGCATACATGCCCAAACATATGATGCCAAAATGTATACACATCTTAAGAAAGGAAAAATATGTATTAAAATTATAATGTATACGTTTACTCAGTATATACCAATAACAAAAGTTCAATACAAGTCACATTGGTACTTCTTATAATTGCAGAAGTCAACTATGACCTTAGTATTATATATTTAATACAGTGATTTTCCTTTCTTAAAATGTGAATACATTTTCTGGCACCTTGTGTGTGTGTGCATGTGTGTGTGTGTGCGTTTGTGTGTAAACACAATGCTATGATTTATAAAACAAAAGCGTTGTGTCAAGCTATTGCAGAAGACTAGATGCTCTTAAGGAGAGTGATTGAGTTTTTTCTCTCTTTTCCCAAACCCAACACATCTAGCACAGGCTTATAACATGATACATGCATAAAAGTAGCATTTTAAAATTAGCTTTTAATATAAGAAATTCTTATAATTATTTTTCATAACACTTTCACTTCAGCTTGACATTATCTATCTATTAAGTGCCAACCCCAAATTTATCAGCAAGTGTCAATAAACAAACAAAAAAGTTTTCAATTGTGTTTTTTATTGATATATTTTATCATACCTAAACCACAAAGATGAAATATTTCTTCTCTACAGAATTAGTATTCAGTCCAAAGACAAATGATTTACCGCAGTAATGCTTCCTTGATAACATACTATGTGTATATACAAAGCTAAATGTGTGCTTTTTTATTTTTCAACTTTTAGGTAAGCATAGATAAATGTTCCAGAGTTTCATTTCCTCATTTCCATTAAGAAACATTTCCAGTAAGTAAATCCATCATATCCCAGCCAGAGTGACCTAACTCATCAAAGTGGAGCCTCTATTATTTTTCAATTTCTAGAAAGCTAAAATATACAAAGTTATAAGTCTGATTGGGGACTTTTTTTGTTGTTGGGGATTCATTGAGGGTACAAGGAACAAGTTTACATTGACTGCATTTGATAGATAAAGACACTCTTATAATTGTGTCCCACCACCAAAAGGTGTACCCACATCCCATGACCCTCCACCCCTCCCTCCTTCCCTTTCTCTTCTCTCCCCATTCCCCACCCCCCACCAAGTACTAGGTCAATAATATTCCTCATATTATAATTGAGTACATAGGATTCTCGCTTCTCCCTTCTTGTGATGCTTTACTAAAAATAATGTGTTCCACTTCCATCCAGGTTAATGCAAAAGATGTACAGTCTCCATCTTTTTTAGTGGCTGAATAGTATTCCATGGTATACATATACCACAGCTTGTTCATCCATTCCTGGGTTGGTGACCTTTTCTCCTTAAGACTCATCAGGTCTTTTGTGACCTTTATTGACCCAAGTATTGTTATATAGAAATTTCCACATGTGGTAATGTTTTCTGGGTGGTCCTTGCAATAGTTAATTTTATATGTCAACTATACTAGACCATAGTGTGCCCAGATGAAACATTATCTCTGGTGTATCTTTGAGGATATTTCCAGGTTAAGTCAGAATTTGAAGTGGTAGAACTTAGTAAATTGTCCTCCCCAAGGTTGGCCTCATCAAGGTGCTAAATAGGAGGGAGAAATTCATCCCCATTTTTTTCTGAACTGAAATATTTCATTTTCTCCAGTCCTTATACTGGGATTAGCACTATTCTCTCCCCTGATTCTCAGGCTTCTGGACTCAAACTGATCTATAACATGGACTTTCTTGGGTCTCCAGCTATCAGGCAACAGATCATAGGATTTCGCTTCCTCCATAATGTCCTGAGCCAATTTCTCATATAAATATCTCTTTATACATATTTGTACTATTGGTTATGTGTCTCTGAAGACTCTTGACTAGTACAGTCCCTTATATACATATAGAAATTTATAAAGGTCTGTGATTTCCACTATCCTTTTCTGTAGTTGGTCATTAGATAGGTTATGATGTTAGACTTTGGTGAACAAATCTACTTTTTGTAAATAGCCCCACCAAACCTATGATTGTTTAAACTACACACTCTAGAAATTATCTTTAAATTTTATCTTTCCTTCATTTTGCACATCCAATGAAGCAGTCATGGCTACCAACTTATATCCCAAATGCATTTGGAATCTATCTAGTTCTTCTATCTCTTTTAGCACTCCAAAGTCAAAGTCAAGATAATCTCTTCTTTGGTCGACCCCCCACCTGGGTTTCTCACATTCATTTTTGTCTCCCATGATCTTGATTTCAAACAGGAACCAGAGTCTATGGTTTGTAATTATAACACAGATTATATCATTCCTCAACTTTTAGATTCTTTCAATTTCTTCCCCTTTCAAATCTAAGTTCCTTATCCTGATTGGCAAGAACGTGGGTAATACGGTCTCTGCCCAGTTCTCTGCATGTATTGTGTCTCCTTCACCTTTACCCATGGTTATCTGGAGCTTCTTTTCATTTCTTGTATACACCGTTGGTTTAATGCAGGAAAACAAGGAATACAAAAATTTCCAAACACTTTGCTGTGGTTTGCTCTTATAATGACAAGTTCACATGAAAGCTCAAATATCATCCTGTCCTCTACTAGTAAAACATCTATTTTCCCATCCATCTGTTGTGTTCTATAATATCACTTTTTTTCTTATTTCTACTCATCTACATTTCTTCCACACCACTAGGTCTTTGAAGAAATAGAACTCTTCCGTCCTATTTAATGCTATAGTCCCAACTCCTAACTTAATAGACAGTCATTGGCATGTATTTGCTAAATAATTAAGGGTACTGGTAATTCTGTCATGTGCAGAACTCATCGGGTTGAGAAACACTGGTGTTAAAGGCCATTGAGAGATCTTGTCAGCATGATCATTTGTCTTCAGGTGCCTGGACCTTAGCCTGATGTTATCATGATGCTCGTAATGCAATGTATCCCTCCAAGACTCATTCTAACTCAGCCTGTGTGCCTTGGCAGGCTTAGATAGGTATTCTTTCTCTGCACTCTCAAAACACTGTCTGTGTAGTTCTACAGCATAACTAAATCTAATGTTTTATCCTTTGTTCCTTTCTATAATTAACACAATATGACTTCACGTCTTTGAGAAATAAGGGATATGTGCTAGGCATATCTTTTTTTCTATCATTAGTATAGTATCTAAAACATATTTTGTAGGAAAAAATGTGTTCCAAAGGTTCTTTTTTTCAGTTTATTTGTAATATTGTTATTTATAGCTCTAACATTGAGCCCATAACATCCATTCCCATACTCAACAATCAGACTTGACAAATATAAAATAGGTATGAAACATTAGAGGTTGAGTGAAAGAAAACCTAAGACATCATTAGATAAAATTGTCATCAGAGTAAAGCATACATTGGAAAAAGAATGTCTCTTAAATTGTGATCTTCAATCTTAGACCACAGTAGTTAAAATCTTGCTCATATTTATGAAGAGTCATAGGATGTCCCTGGAGATCTTTTCATGTACAAAGGAAATCTCAAGAAATTGAAATTTGTTTTGAGTGACCTCTCATTTCCTTTTCTGGTCCTGGCCCCTGGGTTCATGGAAGCCATAGCTTTTTGTAGTCTCTCTCTTCAGACAGCATCTGGTGATATTCCTCTTAGCAACCCTCTTCTGTAATCTGTGAATAATAATAGAGACATCTATTATCTATTAGTAGAGATAATTGCAAGAGATATCTATTGTCTATTAGTAGAGATAAATGCAATACTTGCATTCCAGGTGTGAAATAGATGGTGGCAGGTAACTCAAGTTGGGCGAAAAGTACCCAAAGGCACCATTTTCTCCAGCAAATGCTTACTGACCTTGAGACCTAGATGAAACTTCCACAAACAGGGGAGGGGGGAGAATAAATGCAAAACCACTCTGTCACAACCCAGGAAATGATCCAGACAACCTGAGTTCCATTCTTCTCTCACTTACAAGACGTGTGATTTAACACTGAAAATTTCTTAGGAAATCTTTGGACCTCATTTTTCTCATCCAAAACCTTCCACAATTTAGGTAAACCTAGACTGTCCCGGGAGCACCCAATTTCTGTACGTCTCTGAAAGCCCCAAATGTCTCATTCATCCTAAGATACAGCTCTTTTTACAGTTTTCCCTTTTAGATTTTTTTTTTTGAAAAATTGTGATTTTTGTTGTACCCATATTTTTTCTGCAAACTTCTCTTGAAAACCATTTTGAGTCACTAACTTCCTCCTTATAACACTATATATAACTTAATTTCTATTTCTTACCATTACAAGCTTCACATTATAATCACAGACATAATTCTTTCATTGAAAGTTAAAGGATTTAATGTCAGGCCAATGTAAGTTTAAATCCAAATTTGAATACTACTTAAGCACAGGCAAAGAACGCTTCCAACAATTACTTCACATGAGATTGATCAGCACCATTGTGTAAGAAAAGGAAATAAATTTGGGGATGCCACCATATTTAATTTTTTCATATCAACACGTAGCCTAATTACTGCACTGATAGGTGCTTAATAAATGTAGTAGACCGAATTCTTGCCCTTCAAATAATCCATTGAATCAGAGAACTTTTTAATTGTATGTTCTCCATAATATTAGAACTATGCCCAAAGTACTAGGACTAGAATATCTTAAATATCAAGAATGTACCATATAATCTATAAATATGTACCAGCTAAGAAGAAAACAATAAAAATGTGTCTATTTTCATGATAGACCTTGAAGACATTTTTTTCTTCCAATAGCATAAAAATCAATAACTACAAGAGCGAATAATATATTCAACACTATTTGGCCAAATAAGTAACAGTGCAAAAAACTTTGTATAAAAAAATGGTATTGAAATTAAAAAAAAATAAAAATGAGAAGAAAAGTATTGCTGGAAAAATATATTCCACAGTGCTTTTCTCATTATTAGAATGTTATTGACACAAGGAAATGATGAATGCTTCAGGAAATGGATACCTCAGTTACCCTGATTTGATAAATCCATATTGTATGCCTATATCAAAACATCAGATGTACCTTAGGAATATGTACAATTGTATTAACCATAATAGTTTAAACATTAAAGTTTTAAAAAATACAATGATAAAAAAGTCTAAAATCAGCTTCACAAGTGAAACAGCTTCACATGTTTAATTTTAATACCAGCTATTGTGAGCCATCATTCTGTTCACAAACAAAAACCTGCATTTAAAACCTTTTACCCTCAATCCAATTTCTTTCAAGTTCAAGATTAGATTCAGGAACACAGAGAGCCACAAATCCAGGGTTTGGGTAGTATATGGGAATGTGAGATGAAAAAAAAGAGGCAAATGTAAATTATCCCCTGTACCTTAATTGAATGTACTGTGTATAGACCCACATATATGAATATATACACACATACATATGTATATTCTTTTCAGTCTTGATATTCATGTTAAAACTGAGCATTTATAGAGCTTTTATAGTGATGCCACTGTTACCTTATCTTTTTGACTGACAATGATAGGATTTCAGTCATGCTCAGCCTTTCCGACAGTGCCACTGATGGGATTTTTTGAAATCTTATTACTGGTTGCACTGCCCTGATCTCAGATGGAACTTTCAATCAAAAAGGCAATCAGAAGGTTATACATTCGTGAGATTCCCTGCAAAGCCAGCGATCGCATAATACAACTTGTTGGAAGGGTCTACTTGCCTCTAGTCCTTATGTGGCTATAAAGAGTAATTGGCTACTTAGCTCTCAGCACCCGCTTTTCCTTCTCCAAAATACAGCATAGCCCAAAACTCTGTTGAGCCTCAGTGTGGAATCTGGCTGCTCCTAGGAGATTTCGAAGTCTCATGCCGAGACTTGTCTTCCTTTAAGCATCTGATTAAGCAAACTCTCCCAAAGACACATTTGTCTTTTTCTAAGCATCCTGGCTTCACTGGTGATACCAGTGAATCAACGTTTTCTTTTCTTTTATATATACACATATGCTTGCCCACACATTTTTCCCAAAACATTTTCACTGCAAAGCTCATACCCTACAAATCATAATTCTGCTTGGCAAGGTTAACACATACAGCACATTTTAATAAACAGCGATTTTTAATCACCTTATTATAAACTTTTTAAAATGTATTGTAACTACACTCATGAAAATTATTGCAAGAAATGCCCTCATAATATTCTATATTGAGCGTATATGAACGTTTAAGGGACGTTTTAGTGATAAGATCTCATGTGGCATACAATTACTTAGGGATGTATAGTCCCAGATAGGAATCTTGAATCGTCAGGTGGACAGAGGGAGAACATTTTGTCTCACTTCATTTCCACTTAACTCTTCTTCCATTAGGCAGAGAGCCCTTGTCTCTGCTATGTCAATACTGATGGAATAGAAAACAATAAACAAAGATTAAAGTGGTCGTTTAAATGAAGTTTTAAAATATGTTATCTAGCAGGTTGAGTATGAGGTACTTAACTCCTGAAAATGATTAGGAACCTCCATAGACCTCTTTTGGTTAGGGAATCCGTGGCAAGTCTGTTGCTAACTAAAATCTTAAGCCAAATTTTGTGTGTGTGTGTGTGTGTGTGTGTGTGAGAGAGAGAGAGAGACCCTCAGATCTTTAGTTAAATTCAGGAAACTCTAAAGGTAGAGTTCAGCCCATTAACTAACAAGATTATTAGTCACTTGATTTCACATTTTTAAAACCTGAAATGGCCTTTTAACCGCAAAATGCTAGCATGATAGTGCCAAAGAAAATTACCAAGAGAACTATGCTTTCATTTTCTCTTCTTAGATAAAGGAAATTTCAAGTGAGGATTTTGGAAACTAGTATATAAGACATTAATTTCCCACACATAAAAACCACTACATGGAGATTATCCTATTGATTGCCAATATTGGAGGACATAGATTTTATATTCCAGAAAGGAATAGTGTAATCTTTCTGTTAGATGTATTTTTGTGTTTTTAATCTAGTAACTTCACTGCAAAATATATCAGAGAAGAATCCGATATGCCAGAGATAAGAAAATAAAATCTTACATTGGTTTAGAATGTATAAGATAGTTGGAATATTACTAGTGATTCCTATTACAACTATTATTAATGATTTACATTCATCAAGAGCCTATATAAGACACTATGCCAAGTCCTGGTATATTTAAAACCACTTTGGACCATCCTTTTGACCTTAAGAAAGAGTGTTCAATAGCCATAGTAATAAGCATAAAAGATTAACTATTCTCAGGTAACAGAAACTCAATAAAAAGTTGATTAAGACCCTGGAAAACTATACATTCTTAGTAGAATATTCAAACATTTTGTTTCTGTCACAGTGGAGGTAACCACTGCAAGTTAGTGCCTTCAGCTACTCTTTTTAATAGCCCCAAGCCAATGACTGAGAGGGCAGAAGACCACAGCCTATTCTTGCCTAGCAAGTTAATGCTCTAATGGACACTTTTTCACTCCACAATTCCCCATTGGACTGGTGAAGATTTCACCAGGTCTGTATTGCAGTCTGTGACTCCCTTGCCAATTCCTGAGTCCTCATCTTTTCATTTTCACAAGTTTTACATCTGAAAACTTTTCTGTAGCCTTCTCCTGCCCAACACGTGTCTGCTTCAAGAAGGACCCAAATGACACAGCTGGAGTCCCTTTAGGGGCTCTATGTTTCTTTTATGTTCCTGCTGGTTCCATGTTGTGTGATATTTGGCAACTCATTTCTGTTCTCCAGGTCTTTATAAATAAAGACTCTTACAAACAAAAGTGGCCCTTGGGATGATTTGCTTGAACATGTTGGGATTTTAGTTAGAGTTGATCATCTTGTTAATAAGTCTTCAACTGACTGGGGAAAAAAATTGATGACAACAAAGGTATTTATAAAAATATATTTCACAAAGTAGGAAACAATACAGGAGTTTCTCTGAATACAATACATGGAGTAAATAAAACAATATTGCATTAAAGCAAAGTAGAAAATTAAAATGATCTGCATGTAATACTTGAGTTGTATCATACATTTTCTACTCCTAAATGGCAGGTTTGCATTACAAATTAAATATGCCCACATCATCAAGTGCTGTTCTTTTTTGGAGTCTCTAAGACAGTCTGAGCATTACTATGAAGATCAGGGAGAGGAGTACTAAAAAACATAAGCAATGAAATTATGTACAAATCAGGTCCTGCGCTAAAACAGGAGGGGTAACTTGAGGCATGTTTATAGGTAGGGCATTAGGTGGGTATCTAAAAGTCTAGAGTTTAAATAGTCACAGGAATCAATATACTTTCAGATGTTTGTGCTTGTAGTAAAAACACCAAATACTAGGATTATGAACAAAATAGAAAACAGTTCAAAAGTTTCTCTGGGAAAATGCTGTTCCTGCCATCACCAGTTACAATAACACTTTCTACTCTAAAGAGGCTATTAGCGCTCCTTTTGATAATATTGCCTGCCATACTCGTCTCATCAAAATGTACATGTATTAAACATTCATTGTATATATTTATATAAAACAATCTAAAGGATTATTAATGGATATAATTTAGGGTTTTTCCCCCATATATTCCCTTAATCTATAGATTACCAACCTTAATAAATAAAAGCATTAATGGACATCAATAAAATATTTATTTCGAGGCTTTAAACAAATAAATTCACGCGCTAGCAATAAAACCATCTGTCTCTTATGTAGTCCACTGTGTGGTAACAGTTTATCTTTGTGTCCTTTTGGAAGAAGATGAAGCAGAAGGGAGAGGAATCCTGTTTCTAGAAAACAAACAGGTTTGAATGGGATTTCTCTCCTCCCACTACTGAGTTGGCAAGCCCCACCCTGGGATGGATTAGGAACGTGAATATTTTAAGGCTCGACACAATATTTAAAGATGCTATTCAGTCTCTGGTGAGTGGGGCCAACAATTATGTACAATGTGTGGTCACTGTACTGTATAATCTAGGAGGCCTCTCAAAACTCCAAAAAGTTACAGTGTACAGCAGACCAAGTATTGCTTTATCATTTGTAGAGGGATCCTTATGGGTGAAGGGGAAAAAAACATTTGCATTCATAAAAATTCTTGCAGAAGACATATATCAGCAGCAGATTTCTTGAGGGTCCATTTTTTTCCCTAAGAAAGCACCTTTTAATTTTGATTTTTTCCTCTTTTTGTACCATTTCTCTAAGGATTAACAAGGATCCCAATATTTGTCTGTGGTGGTCAGGTAAATATCAAATATCCAAAGACTTCTAGACATTCCACATACTTAATTCACACTCCACAAGATTTATAACCTCCTAACATATATTTTTTATTTTGTTATTGTTATTTTTTTTTTGGTTCAACATTAAAATGTGGTTGAGTTTATAGATGATTGGTGCTAAACTTGCCTCTAAAACAAACAGCCACATTGGTTGTATCTAAGGGGAGTGACCCTAGAATATTACAGAATGCTCAGTTTCAGTGATTCATTTATAATCCACTGTCAAGTCTCTTTGTCACTTTCACCAACAGAGTAGAGTTCGCCCAGTCTCTTAAAACGGGGACCCCAGTCACTGAGGTAGTCAAAATTCTGGTCTGAGTCTGATGTGGTGGACTCCAGGGAGCTGAGGGAGCCAGCCACAGACCCTCGCCCTTCATAGCCATATATCTGTATGGAGTCATATGGCGGGGCCGTGGGGTCATTATCTGCCTCATGAAGCCTCACATTTATAAATTCATCGACATCAACACCATTCGGAACTGGAGCAAGCCCTTGCCTTGGCATAAACTGCAAATCTGGTTTAATATCCTTACGGGGTAAAAATCCATTAATTCCATCTGGATTTTGTAACGTTGCAATGTCAAAAGCCTCTGTGTCCTCCTCCCCTCCTCCTTCATCGTCATAGCGAATGATGTTTTCTCGAACATCTTCATCATCTTTGATGATTAATGGCTCATTTTTATGTCGCCGCAGAGTTACAAACAGCACCACAATGACTGTAGGAAAATATTAAATAGCAGTTAGCCAAATGAGCAGATCATTTCACCAAATATTCAACAAATACACCACATATGTTAAGAGAGGGGGGACATTTTTAAGCAAATGCATGAGCATGCATCTTTAATAATATTTAGTAGGAAATTAAGTTAAACATCTTTCTGAAGAATGAACCTTAGATTTTGAAGGTTCCAGACCACTTTTGTTTACTAAATGGTGATGAACCTCGGTTAAAAGGATCAAATGAAACCCATTCATGGTGAAAGGTTAACATTTTACCCTGTTACGAGTGCTAGAGTGCATGGCACAAAATATCAGTAGAAAACAGCACAGATAGTATGACTAACTTGCTGTGTGACTTTTCCCAAGACCTTGATATTCTTTGGTTGCAAACCTCTCTTTTATAAAGAAAAAGCAATAAGTTAGATCATACCATATATATATGTATACACACATACACACACAAACACACATATATATACATATATATATGTGTGTGTATATATATATATATATATATATATTTTTTTTTTTTTTTTTTTGAGACAGAGTTTCATCATGTTACCCTGGGTAGCATGCCATCGTGTCACAGCTCACAGCAACCTTAAACTCTTATGCTTAAGCAATTCTCTTGCCTCAGCCTCCCAAGTAGCTGGGACTACAGGCACCCGGCAAAACATCCAGATATGTGGCCAGTGCCCTACCCACTGAGCTATGAGTCCTGCTATATTTTGTGTTCTAACAGTTCTTCAAGACATTTCCCAATTGAATTATATTATTTCACAGAAGTGAATCCAAAGTTGCAGGGCAACTTTTTTGTCTTGGATGAAGCGGAAATGCCTCAATCAGTGAGGGGAGGCCTAATGATGGGGAGCTGGAAAGGAACACGCACCCAGCTAGCTAGATGACCAATTCAAACGTGGGTTAATGACTCAAAATAAGTCAGGAAAGTGATGCTTAAATTCACAGGACTGGGGGAGTAAACAAGTGTAACTGGGAAGACACCATCCTTAAGGTCTGACTTCTTATGGGCGGCATAATGTATAACTCTTCATTCTTTTACATGTTTCTGCTTCTAATCTTGGTTTTACAATTGGATTTTTAAATAAGAAGGTTACAGAAGCTTCCCTCAACTTGCAATCTTCATTTTAATTGGATCTCAATTTCAATAAAAATATCTGAGGAACACAATATTATTTTCAAGTAAAAATAGCTTTTGTTTGCTTGTTTTCTGTTTATCTCATCAAACTTTGTTATCTGATGAACCTAGCAATGCAATTTATGCATTGTTTAGGTAAAACAATACTATGGGCATAGGGGATCCTCTCTTATAGTAAACTGGTATGCCTCAGAGGATGTGGGGATCTTCTTAAATAGTTGGAA
This sequence comes from Arctocebus calabarensis, assembly GCA_963573935.1. Classification (NCBI taxonomy): domain Eukaryota; kingdom Metazoa; phylum Chordata; class Mammalia; order Primates; family Lorisidae; genus Arctocebus; species Arctocebus calabarensis. The sequence goes on along the minus strand of CAUYON010112101.1, from coordinate 8,280 downwards.
CTGTGATAAGTACACAAGGTCTCCTTCTTCACTGACACCATTATGCTTTGTCCATCTCTTCACTGGTGATGGATTGAGAAAGCCATAGAAAGTCCTTTTCAATTGAACTTTTACTATCAGAGCCCTGTTTTCTCTTTACTTTGTCTTAGTGATCTCAAAATGTGGAAAAGGAAAGAAATCCCTCTTCCTCAAAAGAATGCTGACAAGGGATTGCTGTCCTTATTTACACTCATTTATGACCCAGAAAAATGATTACCATTAGTCAATGAAAGAAATACGTACCTAGCAGCAAAATGATGCATGCTAATATGGCAATTAAGGCGCCCATACTGAGTCCAATGGGAAGGACATAAGCTTCAACATTACAAGACTGGACAACACCATCATTGCTGCAGCCACAGACACGGATGGTCAGGGTGCTGGTGCTGCTCAGAGGAGGATTCCCACTATCACTGATTATAATTGGTAGAAGATACACTTCTTGCTTCTGGCGGTTGAATCCATTATGCTTTGCTAAAATGCTGAGGGAATTATCTGGAAAAATGAAAATTACAATAATTTGTATCATTTCAAAATGGCTACCTAAACAACATCTGTTTTCCTAGTTCATAAATCCTCTGCAGACCTGAAGACAATCCCAACTCCACTGGACCTTTCAAGCTGTTTCCCCCATCTCTTCTTCACACTTTCTCAATGGGCATGGACCAAAACATCTGCACATAAAGATTGAATGTTTGTGGTACCATAATGGAGTTCTGGCATCACCTTATAAACACAAAATATCCCTTTTATAAAAATAAAACTTCAACTGTCCTTCCAGAAGATATTCTTATCTTAAGTCTCCATAAATCCATAAATAAGCTTAATTATCTTTCATTTATCCTGATAATGCATTAAGCAAAATTGACCACATAGAATGTCTCCTGTGTTTGAGATGCTCTAACAGGGAGGTCCATCCTTTCATTTTTCTGCTGCACATTGGATTAAGAAGAGTTGTCTTGACACACACATTAAAAACAAAAACACTACTGAGAGATGATGAGCAAAAATAATGCCCAGGCATAATTTTCACAACATCCAACACCACAGATAAGTAAAATAGGCCTCAAATAATCTGTGTGTGTCCCTCAGTCTGCAGGTTGGACACCTTTCTAGACAGCAAGACAATGTGCTATTCAACAGTGCACTTTGTTCGCTCCCACAGGTACCTATAAAAGGTCAGTCATGCCCTACAGCATTGATATTAAGATATATCAAAAGGGCGGCACCTGTGGCTCAAGGAGTAGGGCGCCGGCACCATATGCCAGAGGTGGTGGGTTTAAACCCAGCCCCAGCCAAAAAAACTGCAAAAAAACCAAAAAAGATATACCAAAAGTCCCATGAATTGCCAATGGGAGGAGACATGTCACATATATTAAAATTCTGTCAAGAATATCTATATTGGTTATACAATAAGAACAAAATCAGAAGCCATACAAGGAGGTGCTTCATTCTACATATGCAAATTGATTATATGGAGACATATTCTGGATATCTGAAACAATGCTTAAGGACATTTAAACAAGACTTAAAGATGTATTTCAAGTCAGAGCATAACTGTTCAGTAACAAGTGACTGGTCCTGTGCCAGCTGTGCATTTCTCAAAATTTCACCCCCCATTGCCATTCATCTCCATCTCATTATGTACAGTTCTATTGCATATTACTATTACATATTACTATTACATATCAATTATTAATCTGTTTTCTCATTTTTTTTTTTTACTCAACTTGAGAATACTACTTATATCACACTGATACTGTAGCCAAAACCAAATAAATAAAATTGTGGTTACTGTGTCCAGTGTTATTTGGGCAAACTGATTCTTTCAATTACGATTTTTTCAAATATTGGCAAATTTACAAGCCTCAGTACACTAAGCTACCTCCTTATGGCATGTTAAATCAAGGATTCCAAACCACTGTGGTTCAATTTCTGGTTGTAAAAACATCTTAATGGTTTCCAAAATACTCAAACAGGTGGACAAATAAACCATTCAAATGATTTCAAGTAAATACATTAAATCTTCTGTACCGGATAGCACTACACACATGTTACAACTTCCAAAAAATGATAACCATTTGCTAAAATATGTGTACAATTATATTTATTTTGCTTTGTTTAAGGTATGAACAGGCCTATAATGCCTTGCTGGTAAGCAGTAAAATAGAAAAAGCATTTCAAGTTAACCATCTTTTTTCTAGATTTCTTCTGGTTGTGCCTCATTATATAGTAATTTGCAAAGCAAGAAGAAGTTTCTAATGGAGTTAGGCAGTGATAGTCCAAATGATCCATTAATCTTTATTTCTACCAAGTAGAAAGAAATAACACTAAGCTAAAAGCAGGGGAATGTGATCTCAAAACAGAGCATATATAGTTTTGCTATATTTTCAGAAAGTGTGTGACTGTACATTTGAGTACAGTTAATTAGTGTAAACTTGCAGATGATTTCATGTGCCATGGTTCAAAACGGAAAATGGGAATTGTTCTTCAAGATGCAATTAATGAAACTGCAAAGAAGCTTTTGTCTTTTTTTGGTTGACATTTTATTTACATGAGAAACTATCTTTGCATGTTCTCTCTTTTAAACCATCTACAGTGATAATTTAGAAATTGCAGCAAGAATATTGCTTGTTGAAGAACAAAGTTATCTCCTTTACCACTTAGAAAAACATTGGTGGATCTACCACTAAAATCGTATTTGTTTTTCTAACGTTGGAATTGTCACATTTTCCCTTTATTACTTAGAAGATCAGTGGTTAGTCTACTGCAAAATTCATACTCAAATATAGTATTATTACTAATTCTGATATTTGCATAAGTCACTCCCATTTCTACATGTAGGAAATTTTTGACTGAGTAAGAAAAGTCTATGATTCATTCTTAAATTTTACCTGCAATCTCTGGGCAATATTGATTGCCTGTTTGCCTATTTATCTTTTTTAAAAATAATTTTTGGTTGGTGTTTGTATTTCTTATTAATTTATTTGAGTTTTTTCATTAGGTTAAATGAAATTGTCAGTGTTATACACACCAAAACACATAAATATCAGCAGTTTTACACAATTTGAATTAATGCCTTCAGAATACTTTTTAAATCTTTTATGTCAAAAATATCTAGAAGGTTGTGTTTTGTTGGTTTGTGTTATTGAAAACCTACAGTGCCTTTCCACTTCATTTAGACTTCAATTTTGAATCTACCTCTTGAGTACAATGTACATTATTCTGGTGACAGATACACCAAAAGCTCTGACCCCTTTGCCTGAAGAACCAGAAGCCTAACCCCTGCAGAGACTGCAGGAGGAAGTTCAGGAGCATTGTCCTGCCAGGCCAGAGCCTGGCCTCCCACTCTGATAGAGCCTCATGTTCCGTGCTCCACCCTGCAGGAGCCTCTGCGCTGTGCCCTGCCCAACTAAAGCATGATCCCAGTGCTCTCCTTACTGAAATCACTGGGTGCCAGGCACTGCCAGAACCATGTGAGGCATACCCCGCCCTGCTGCTGGAGCTATGTGCCCTTGCTCCCCTGGAGCTGCTCCTACAGCTAAAACTCCCTGGCTGTGGCAGTCTCCTGGTAGCTGCACAGGGTCACTTCCCACAAAGATATAGCAAAAATAGAGCGATCCTGCCTGGGGCTATTCTGGGAAAGACACCCCCCGCAACACTGAGGACTACCAGAGGAAACCAGAACTCTCTCTATAGGGATACTGGTACTGCAGAGCAACAGGGGAAAAGGCTCAGTGGCTAAGGGAGAAAAGCATTTGCTGACCTGTTACCTTCAGGATTAGACTGAGTCCAAGTGGAACACTCGCCAGTGGCTATTAAGTATCAGAGATAGGCAGACCTCAGCTCCCACAGCTGGCTGGAGGCAGGGCTGTGGGGGGCATTGACCTATCTTTGACTCTGACAGGCACAAAGCCCCAGCACATCTGCTTATTGGAGGGAACAGAACCTCAGTCCTGTGGGGTCACCAGTGACTGGGCGTGAAAGAGGAACCTAGTGGAGAAAGAAACACAGCCCCCTGGTCCAACTCTGCTACTGGGCAGTCTTTTCTGATTCCACAGAGTAGAAGAGCCAGCAAAATTTGAGCAGCCAATAGACCTTCACCATCTAGTTGCTGGAGACCTTTTGAACTCTCCCACTTGAGAGTTCATACTGACTGAGTCAATTGGTTTGGAACTCCTAACCTGGGACAATCACCCAAGGATCCTCTCAGATGATTCCTTGGTTGTGTGGTAACAGGAAGGGTTGATTTTCCTCTTCCAGTTGTTGTCCATGGGGGGTGGTGTGTCTTAGTTGCTTATATTTCTCCACAGATAAGACTTCACCAGAGTCACTGATCCACTAGGATCAAACAACAACCAGCTGAATACAAGACAGAGCCACCTAACCCCGCCACACTAAGGATTCCTCAGCCTCAGACTGTAATACTGTATGGGTCCTTTGCAAAGCTATAGGGGAAAAAGCTGTAGTCATTAGTCCCAGATCCTTGACAAAGGACTGGTTAACCACAACTCCAGGAACTCCTAATCCAATTTCACCTTACCTGCCAATCTAGCCAATGGTGAAAAATAATCATGAGGCAGAATCAGCAGAAAAACGCTGGCAACATGAATAATCAGAGTAGATCAACTCCTCCAAGGAACAATATGGCAAAGATCACATTCATAAACAAAATCCCATTCATAAAAAAAAAAAAAAAATGGCTGAGATGTCAGAAATTGAGTTCAAAATTTGGATAGTAAATAAGAGCAACAGAAAGGAGGTAAAGATGGAATTAGACTTTCAAGGAGTAATTAAAAAGATGTTTCAAGAATTGAATGAATTAAAAAACAAAATCACCAAAGATTTTGACACATTGAGGCAAGAACGTGCAGCCCTCAAAGATCTGAGCAATACAATAGGATCCCTCAGTAACAGAATGGAGAAGGCAGAAGAAAGGGTCTCTGAAATTGAAGACAAAGCTTTTGAATGCTCCCAAATGCTCAAAGAGGAAAAAAAGTGGAAAACAAAAAGAATCATTCTCTCAGAGAGCTCTATGATAATTTGAAGAGATCTAATATTCGCCTTATAGGAATACCTGAAGGTGATGAGGTGGCTGTGAAGGATACAGATGCTATACTTCATGAAACACTCATAGGGAATTATCCTGACATGCCAAGAGATTCTGAAATTCAGATAGCAGACAGTTTCAGAACACCAGTACTACTCAACCCAAATAAGTGATCTCATAGACACATTTTAATTAGCTTCGCCAAAGTTAATATGAAGGAGAAAATTCTTCAAGCAGCTAGATGTAAGAAAACCATAATCTACAAGGGGAACAACATTAGAATGACTAAAGATCTCTCTGCTGAAATCTTTCAAGCTAGAAGAGGGTAGTCATCCACCTTTAAGCTCCTAGAATAAAATAACTTTCAACCCAGGATCCTGTACCCAGCTAAACTGGGATGGAGAAATTAAATACTTTAATGACATTTATGTGTTGAAGAGATTTGCCATAACTAAACTAGCTCTCTAGGATATGCTCAGACCTATGCTCCATAATGACCAGTACAATCCTCCACCACCAAAATAAACTAACTCAGAAACTTTTAATCCAGTTCCAACTTCCACAGTGGTGAAAGGATTATAAATGTCCACTGGACTTTTGAAAAACTCAATACCCCAAATACTATCTGGTTTATCAATAATCTCAATTAATGTGAATGGCTTAAATTGCCCTCGAAAGAGGCACAAGTTGGCTGACTGGATACAAAAACTCAGGTCAGAAATTTTCTGCATTCAAGAATATCATCTTACCTTAAAAGATATACATAGAGTCAGGGTGAAGGGATGGTCATCTATAACTCAGGTAAATGGAAATCAGAAAAAAAACAGGTGTTGCAATTTTATTCACAGATATAATAGGCTTTAAACTAACAAAAGTAAGGAAAGATAAGGATGGTCACTTCATATTTGTAAGGGCAACATTCAACATGATGAGAAACACACCCAACCAGAATGCACCTCAATTTAAAAGAGACACTATCAAACATGAGCAACTTGATTTCCTCCAGCATAATGATTGTTGGAGATTTTAACACTCCTTTGGCAGTGTTGGATAGGTCCTCCCAAAAGAAGCTAAACAAAGAAATTTTAGACTTAAACTTAACCATTCAACATTTGCATTTAACAGACATCTACAGAAAGAACATTTCATCCTAACAAAACTGAATACACATCCTTCTCATCAGCCCAAGGATCATCCTCCAAAATTTATCACATCTTAGGTAACAAGTCTAACCTCAGCAAATTTAATAGAAGAGAAATCATTCCTTGTATTTTCTCAGACCATCATGGAATAAAAGTTGAACTCAGTAACAACGGAAATCTGTATACACATACAAAAACATGGAAACTAAATAACCTCATGCTAAATGATAACTGGATCATAGATGATATTAAGAAGGAAATTACCAAATTTTTGGAACAAAATGATAATGAAGACATGAACTATCAGAACCTATGGGATACCACAAAGGCAGTCCTAAGAGGGAAATTTATAGCATTGCAAGCCTTCCTCCAAGAACGGAAAGAGAGGAAGTCAACAACTTAATGGTACATATCAAGTAACTGGAAAAAGAACATTCCAACCTTAAACCCAGCAAAAGAAAAGAAATAACTAAAATTAGAGCAGAACTAAATAAAATTGAAAACAAAAGAATAATACAACAGATCAACCAATCAAAAAGCTGTTTTTTTGAAAAGGTCAATATAATACATAAACCTTTGGCTAACATAACCAGAAGTAGAAGAGTAAAATTCCTAATTTCATCAATCAGAAATGATAAAAGCCAAATAACAACAGACTCCTCAGAAATTCAATAAATCCTTAATGAATATTATATAAAACTCTATTCTCAGAAGTATGAAAATCTGAAGGAAATAGATAAATACTTGGAAACATGCCACCCTCCTAGACTTAGCCAGAAAGAAGTGGAAATGTTGCACAAGCTTATAACAAGTACTGAAATAGCATCAACTATAAGAAATCTCCTCAAAGAAAAGCCCAGGACCTGGTGGCGTCACAAGTTCTATCAAACCTTTAAAGAGGAACTAGTACCTATATTACTTAACCATTTCCAAAACATAGATAAGGAAACAAAACTTCCCAACACATTCTATGAAGTAAATATCACCCTGATACCCAAATCAGGAAAAGAACCAATAAGAAAAGAAAATTATAGACCAATATGTCTAATGAATATTGATTCAAAAATATTCAATATTCAATAGCAAACAGAATCCAACAACACATCAAAAATATTATACATCATGACCAGGTGGGTTTCATCCAGGGTCCCAAGGATAGTTCAATATACATAAATACATAAATATAACATTATATATTATATATAATATTACATAAACATAATACATCACAAAAACAAATTAAGAAACAAAGATCATATGACTCTCAATTGATGCAGAAAAAGCTTTTGATAATATCCAGCATCCATTCTTGATCAGAACACTTATGAAAATAGATTTAGAAGGAACATTTCTTAAACTGATAGAGGCCATCTACAGCAAACCCATAGCCAATATTGTATTGAATGGAGTAAAACTGAAATAATTTCCACTCAGATCAGGAACCAGGCAAGGAAGCCCACTGTCTCCACTGCTTTTTAACATTGTAATGGAAGTCTTAGCCACCACAATCAGGCAAGAGAAGGCAATCAAGGGGATCCAAATAGGACCAGAGGAGATCAAACTGTCACTCTTTGCAGACAATATGATTATATATCTGGAAAACCCCAGGAAATCAACTACAAAACATGTAGAAGTGATCAAGGAATACAGCAACGTCTCAGGATACAAAATTAACACTCACAAATCTGTAGCCTTTATATATACCAACAATAGTCAAGGAGAAAGAACAATCAAGGATTCAATTCCCTTTACAATAGTGCCAAAGAAGATGAAATATCTGGGAGTGTATCTAACTAAGGATGTGAAAGATCTCTATAAAGAGAACTATGAAACTCTGAGAAAAGAAAGAGCTGAAGATGTTAACAAATGGAAAAATATACCATGTTCATGGCTTGGAAGAATCTCAACATTGTTAAAATGTCTATACTACCTAAAGCAATCTACAGATTTAATGCGATCCCTATTAAAGCACCTCTGTCATACTTTAAAGACCTGGAAAAATTAGTACTTCATTTTATATGGAAACAGAAAAAACCTCAAATAGCCAAG